>JARKVS010014485.1:37568-67828 GCA_030770645.1 Numenius phaeopus
CCGGGAAGGCCGGCCCGGAGGGGCAGGAAGGGCAGGAGCCGGGGTAAAGAGGGATGGGGAGGAGGCGAGGGGCGCCGGGGGAGCGGGAAGGGGTAGGCAGGAGCGAGAGCAGCGGTGGGACGGGACAGGGCGAGGAGAGGGCTGGGCAGGAGACGGAGGGAGGCTGTGGGTGACACTGGGGGCATGTGGGGACACCGCGGCAGAGGCACAGCCCGTTCTCTGCTCTGCCACGGTTCCTTCCTAAGCACGGAGCCCAGAGTCCCTGTCCTGTAGCCTACCAACACCATCAGGGCTTCTCATGTCCAGGCGGGAAGGTCCTCACCTGAGGAGCCTGCGCTGCAAGTGGTTGGGAGCCCAGCTGTCCCTAAAGAGACAGACCAAGGCTCTGGTGAGTGACTCTTTAGGCTTCTCCACCACTGGCTGCCTCCCTGGCTCAGCTGGGCCACTCCGGCTGGCTTCCTCTGCTCCAGGCAGGACAGCTCACAGCGGTGTTGGTGTGTCCGGGGGGGCCACTCAGCCTCCAGGCCAATAGTCACCACTGGGCCTTCTTTTATATCTTGGCAGAGAAACCGCCGTTGACTACTGGCTGTGATGGTCCGTTGCTAAGATCACGTGCCGCAGCTCAGTCTGCTCCATCAGGAAAATGTCCAGGTTCTTCCAACAGTGACAACCAATTCGAATAGAGAATATGGACCACCGGACTAACCTCACAGAGAAGGAATCCTTCAAGATCTGCATGTCTGCATCCCTTCCCGAATACCACATAGGCTGAGCTGTATTTAGAAGTAAAAAGTAACTCTGGGTTACTGTTACTGATCTAAAGCTACCCTGGAGAAACCAAATCCTTTTCACCCTGAACAGCACATCTTACAATTCTTATCATAAATTCACCAAACTATAATATATTACGTTTATTTCCTCCTACATCTATCTTCATAAGGTCACAGGAAGGCAGGAAAAAAGTTCAGAAGTGGGGAGCGAGGATGATAAAGGTCTGGATCAGGTTTGGTGCACGGAGCAATTTAGTCTACGTCTGGAAAGGAGACAAATGAGGGAAATGGGGCCGAGGACAATGAAATCATGAGCGGCCTGTGGAGCTGATTTTGTTCACTGCATCTTCCAGTATAAACCAGGCATGAAACGAGGCTAACAGAAGCCAAGATCAACACAAACAAAAGAAGGAGGTACTTGATGTGGGGGGCTGGAGACCTGGGGAACCTCTTGCTGTAGAATGTTGTGGGTGCTCGAAATTTACACTGGCCCAAGAGGTGCTTGGATTAGTTCAGAGGAGAGAAATCCTTTGAGGGTTCCTGAACAGAGGAAACCCCCTCCAGCTCATGAACTCGTGTGAGTCACAAAGAGCTGGGTCTGGGGGTGTACTTGGGTGAAGTATTGTGTTTGCTTCCCCTCTTCTCCCACCCCTTCCTGGGCCCCCACTCATAGCCACCGTTGGAGCCTGGGCTAGAGGGAGTCTGAGCTGATTCCCAGTGAGATGGTCCCTATGATCTTGTGTCTGCTCTAGTTTTAAAGATAATTCAGCCTTGATTGAGCTATCGTGTCTTTATTTCTCTTTATTTTTGTCTACAGTTGTGGTTTTTTACATTACATTTTTCCCTCCCAGGAATTTTCACAAACAAAAGTAAGTTTATCGTTCAGCAGCAACTCTTCTAAATGAAACAAACCGTGTGCTCGCACCCTGCTCTCATGATCCGCTCTCCGTTGCTGTATCCGAGTGGCTCTTCCAAATGCATGTCTTCTAGTTTAAATTAATGTCTTTTTAATACAGCAGATCAGAATTCCCACTGTCTTCTGAAGAAATGTCATCTGCACCTTATAGAAAAGCATTTAAGGGAAGGTTTCCTTTCTCTACTGGAAACGTCCTTCTTGCTGTATTTAGGGATGACATTTGCTTTTTCTTAGTTGCATCACCTTACTCTCTTACACGACTCACACACAGGAATCTTTCCTCTTCTGTGGTGTCCAGTGAGGGTCATGTCCAGCTTCAGGCCAGATATCTTCTAATACATTGCTAAGACCAAGGTCCACAATGTGATCTACTCTCCATGGTTTCTAATATGCTGGTATTTGCGACAACGCCTTTATTGATACGGGTTCCAATGCACTAACTTTTACTTTTTGATATATTAATCAAATACTGATGGTGCTGAAGGATGTTATTGATGTGATCCCAAGGCTCCTGTCCATTATATATAAACACTTGTGCCTTTGGAGAGGTCCCTGATGACTGGGAATGAGGTAAAAGAGCTGGCAGATCTTTAATGACACTTCCATAGATGGCAAGAGCTCTCAATCCCAGGTGTAAGAAATCAGGAAAGGAAGGCAGGAGGGCGGTGCGGCTGAGTCAGGACCTGCTGGTCAGACTACAGGGCAAGAAGGAACTGCACAGGCCGTGGGAGCAGGGACAGGTACCCTGGGGACAGTACAGGGATGCTGCCCTGTTGTGTAAGGTTGGGGTCAGGAAGGCCAAGGTGAAGCTGGAGCTGAACTTGGCGAGGGACACAAAGAATAATAATAAGGGCTTCTACAGGTGTGTCAGCCAGAAAAGGAAGGTCAAAGAAAGTGTAGCCCCCCCCCCCCCCCCCCCCGCCGATGAACACGACTGGCAAACTGGTAACCACAGATGAGGAAAAGGCTGAGGTACTGAGCCTGCTGCAGAGGACACCAAGTTGGGTGGGAGCATTGATCTGCTGGAGGGTCGGAAGGCTCTACAGAGGGATCTGGACAGACTGGATCCATGGGCCAAGGCCAGCAGTGTGACGTTCTAAAGGCCAAGGGCTCAGTCCTGCAGTTGGGTGACAATAACCCCATGAACGCTACCGGCTGGGGGAAGAGTGGCTGGAGCTGCCCAGGGGAAAAGGACGTGGGGGTGTTGGTCGACAGCTGGCTGAAGAGCTACTGATGTCATCTATCCGGACTTCTGTAAGGCCTTTGTAACGGTCCCCCACAACATTCTCCTCTCTAAATAGAAGAGATACGGATTTATGTATGGACTGTTCGGTGGATGAGGAATTGGTTGGATGGTCGCATCCGGAGTGTGGCAGTCAACAGCTCAGTATCGGGATGGAGATCAGTGATGACAGGAGTGGTGTCCCTCAGGGGTTCGTATTAGCACCAGTACATTTTAATATCATCATCAACGACATAGTGGGATTGAGTGCACCCTCAGCAAATTTGCAGATGACACCAAGCTGAGTGGGTTCTCCATCATCTTTGAAAGGTCCTGGAGAACAGGCAAGGTGCCCGAGGACTGGAGGAAAGCCAATGTCATCCCAGTCTTCAAAAAGGCCAAGAAGGAGGACCTGGGAAACTACAGGCTGGTCAGCCTCACCTCCATCCCCGGGAAAATGATGGAACAACTCGTTCTGGGCATCATTTCAAAGCATCTGGAGGAAAAGAAAGCTATCAGAAGTAGTCAACACAGATTCACCAAGGGGAAATCATGTCTGACGAACCTGATAGCCTTCTACGATGGCACGACTGGTTGGATAGATGAGGGGAGGGTGGTGGATGTTGTCTACCTTGACTTCAGGAAGGCTTTTGACACAGTCTCCCACAGCATCCTCATAGGTAAGCTTAGGAAGTGTGGATCAGAAGAACGGACGGTGAGGTGGATTGAAAACTGGTTGAAAGACAGAGCTCAGAGGGTAGTGATCAGTGGCACAGAATCTAGTTGGAGGCCTGTAACAAGGGGTCAGTACTGGGTCCAGTCCTCTTCAATATACTCATCAATGTCCTGGATGAAGGGATGGAGTGTACCCTCAGCGAGTTTGCTGACGATACAAAACTGGGAGGGGTGGCTGACACACCAGAAGGCTGTGCCACCATCCATCAAGACCTGGACAGGCTGGAGAGTTGGGTGGAGGGGAACACAATGAACTTCAACAAAAGGCAAATGTAGGGCGCTGCACCTGGGGAGAAAGAACCCCATGGACCAGTACACGTTGAGGGCTTACCTGCTGGAGGGCAGGTCTAAGGAGAAAGACCTGAGAGTCGTGGTGGACCAAGCAGATGACCACGAGCCAGCAATGTGCCCTTGTGGCCAAGAAGGCAAATGGCATCCTGGGGGGCATCAGGAGGAGTGTGACCAGCAGGTCGAGGGAGGTCATCCTCCCCCTCTGATCTGCCCTGGGAAGGCCACAGCTGGAGCACTGGGTCCAGTTCTGGGCTCCCCAGTTCCAGAAGGACAGGGAACTGCTGGAGAGGGTACAGCAAAGGGCTACAAAGATGATGAGGGGCCTGGAGCATCTCTCTTAGGAGGAGAGGCTGAGGGACTTGGGTCTTTTTAGTCTGGAGAAGAGAAGACTGAGGGGGGGATCTGATCAATGTTTATAAATACTTAAAGGGTGGGTGTCAGGACGATGGGGCCAGACTCTTTTTTCAGTGGTGCCCAGTGACAGGAAAAGAGGAAACGGGCACAAACTTGAACATAAGAAGTTCCATCTCAATGTGAGGAGGAACTTCTTTCTTGTGAGGGTGGCAGAGCCCTGGAATAGGCTGCCCAGAGAGGTGGTGGAGTCTCCGTCTCTGGAGACTTTCAAAACCCACCTGGACAAGTTCCGGTGGGACCTGCTCTGGGTGGACAGGCTTTGGCAGGGGGGGTGGACTAGATAATCTCCAGAGGTTCCTTCCAACCCCACATCATTCTGTGATTCTGTGATTCTGTGAGTGGTGTGGTTGCCACGCCTAAGGGACAGGATGCCACTCAGGGGGACCTGGTCAAGCTTGAGAAATGGGTCCATGTGACCTTCATGAGGTTCAACAAGGCCCAGTGCAAGGTCCTGCACCTGGGTTGGGGCAAGTCCTGGTATCATCACAGGCTGGGGATGGAGGGATGGAGAGCAGCCCTGCCGGCAAGGACTTGGGGGTGCTGGTGGGTGAAAAGCTGGACATGAGCTGCCAATGTGCGCTCAACAGCCCAGAAAGCCCCCCACACCCTGGGCTGCATCCCCAGCAGCGTGGCCAGCAGGGCAAGGGGAGGGATTCTGCCCCTCTGCTCTGCTCTGAGGAGACCCCTCCCCACCCAGTGCTGTCTCCAGCTCTGGGGCCACCAACATCAGAAGGACATGGACCTGTTGGAGCGGGGCCAGAGGAGGCCACGGAGATGCTGGAGAACTGAGAGAGTTGGGGGGGTTCAGCCTGGAGAAGAGAAGACTCCGGGGAGACCTTACTGTGGCCTTTCAGTACTTAGATTAATAGATTCATAGATTGGTCCAGGCCAGAAGGGACCTCCAAAGGTCATCTAGTCTGACCTTCCCGCAGTCAGCAGGGACACCCCCAACTAGACCAGGTTGCCCAGGGCCTTGTCGAGCTTCACCTTGAATATCTCAAGGGAAGAGGCCTCAACCACCTCCCTGGGCAACCTGTTCCAGTGTTCCACCACCCTCAGAGTAAAGAACTTTTTCCTAATATCCAATCTAAATCTCCCCTTCTCCAACTTAAAACCATTGCCCCTCGTCTTGTCACTGCAGGCCTTTGTAAATAGACTCTCCCCAGCCTTCCTGTAGGCCCCCCTACTTAAAAGGGGCTTATAAGAAAGATGGGGACAAACTCTTTAGCAGGGCCTGTGGTAATGGTTTTAAACTAAAGGAGAGTCAATTCAGACTAGATACAAGGTAGAAATTTTTTATGATGAGGGTGGTGGCCCAGGTTGCTCAGAGAGGTGGTAGATGCCCCATCCCTGGATACATTCAAGGCCAGGTTGGACGGGGCTCTGAGCAACCTGATCTAGCTGAAGATCATAGAATCATAGAATCATAGAATGGTTAGAGTTGGAAGGGACCTTAAAGATCATCGAGTTCCAACCCCCCTCCCATGGGCAGGGACACCTCCACTAGACCAAGTTGCTCAAAGCCCCATCCAGCCTGGTCTTAAACACTTCCAGGGATGGGGCAGCCACAACTTCCCTGGGCAACCTGTTCCAGTGCTTCACCACCCTCACAGGAAAGAATTTCCTCCTAATATCTAGTCTAAATCTCCCCTCTTCCAATTTAAAACCATTACCCCTTGTCCTATCACTACACCTCCTGACAAAGAGTCCCTCTCCGGCTCTCCTGGAGGCTCCCTTCAGATATTGGAAGGCTGCTATGAGGTCTCCCCGAAGCCTTCTCTTCTCCAGGCTGAACAACCCCAGCTCTCTCAGCCCGTCTTTGTAGGGGAGGTGCTCCATCCCTCTGATCATCTTCGTGGCCCTCCGCTGGACCCGTTACAACAGGTCCATAGAATAATAGAATCACAGAATGGCTAGAGTTGGAAGAGACCTTAAAGATCATCAAGTTCCAACCCCCCTGCCATGGGCAGGGACACAAGTCCATGTCCTTCCTGTGTTGAGGACTCCAGAGCTGGACACAGTATTCCAGGTGGGGTCTCACGAGCACAGAGTAGAGGGGTAGAATCACCTCCCACGACCTGCTGGCCACACTCCTCTTGATGCAGCCCAGGATTTGGTTGGCTTTCTGGGCTGCCAGCGCGCATTGCTGGTTCATGTTGAGCCTCTCATCCACCAACACCCTCAAGTCCTTCTCCTCAGGGCTGCTCTCCAGCCATTCTCCGCCCAACCTGTATTTGTGCCTGGGATTGCCACCTCCCAGGTGCAGGACCCTGCACTTGGCCTGGTTGAACTTCACGCAATTTGCACGAGCCCATCTCTCAAGCCTGTCCAGGTCCCTCTGGATGGCATCCCTTCCCTCCAGCGTGTCAACCACGCCACCGAGCTTGGTGTCGTCGGCAAACTTGCTGAGGGTGCACTCTCTCCCACTGTCCGTGTCTCCGACAAAGATGTTGAACAGCACTGGTCCCAGTACCGACCCCTGAGGAACACCACTCGTCACTGGCCGCCAATTGGACATTGAACCATTGACCACAACCCTTCGAGTGCGGCCATTCGGCCAGTTCCTTATCCGCCGAGTGGTCCATCCATCGAACCCATGGCTTTCCAATTTTGAGACCAGGATGTCGTGCGGGACAGTGTCAAACGCTTTGCATAAGTCCAGGTAGGTGACGTCTGTTGCTCTGCCCTTGTTGGGCAGATGTCCCTCCTCGTTGCAGGGGGTTGGACTAGGTGGCCTTTAAAGGTCTTTTCCAACCCAAACCATTTTACGATTCTATGATTCTATGATTAACTTTTAAGAAAGGCAAAGAGGAACTCAGAGAAACATCAGTCTGTCAGGGTCATCTCCATACCCCGAAAACTCATGGACCACATTCTCTTGGAATCCATTTCAGAACATATGGAGAACAAGGACGCAATCAGGAACAGCCAGCATAGATTTAGGAAGCACAAATCATGCTTGACCAGCCTGATGAACTTCTCTGACAAAACGACTGGCTTTAGGATGAAGGCAAAGCAGTGGATGCAAAGTGCCTTGACAGCCTCGACAGTGGCTCCCACAGAACTCTCATGTATAACCTGAGGAAGTCTGGGCTGAGTGGATGGAGCATTAGGTGGGCTGAAAACTGCACCGCTGGGTTAAAGGGTAGTGATCAGTGATTCAATATGGGGTTGGTGCCTGGCACTAAGCACTGATTTGGGAGCCAAAATTGTTCAGTATCTTTGTTAAAGCTTGTGATGACACGGAATGCAGCTTTGCAGATGGCACTAGGAGGGGTGGCTGATAGGTTTCACAGCAGAACTTTGGCCCAGAGAGATGTCTAGAAATGCAAAGAATTGGGTTGGCAGAAACCTCATGAAGTTCAATAAGGAGAAGTACAGAGTTCTGCACCCGAGGCAGAAAAACCCCATTATCGGTACAGGCTGGGAACCAACTGGCTGAGCTGCAGTCCTGCCGAAAGGAACGCGGAGGAAGGGGTGGACACTGAGCCAAGAGACAACAGGACGCTCCCACGGCAAATACAACAAAGCGCTGACATTTGGAGAAGGGTGAGCAGCAGATCAAGGGAAACAATTATCCCGCTCAAACTGGGAGAAGGGGAAGCCTCACCTGGAATCTCATGTACATTTTTTGCTCCCCCTGTTCATGAGGGATATGGAAAAACTGTAGGAGATGGGTAGGCGCCCAGCAGACCCAACGGATTTATAAAGAGAGACTGAAGAACTGGGTTTGCTCAGTCTGATGACAAGTAGGCGAAGGAGCTTTTTAATGGCATCCTGCTGCTACTTAAAGGACAGGTTAAAAAGGTGATGGAACCAAGTGCCTCTTTGTAGTAGCAGCCAATGGCCACAACTACAGCCTGGGAGATTCAGAGTGAACATCAGGGAAAGGTGTTTTCCGCGGGAGAGCAGTGTAGTGCCAGGAAAAGCTACTCCCAGAGGCCGTGAATCTTGGCCCCTCCAAGTGCCCAAGGCTGATCTTGACAGTCTGTCTGCTAATGAGAGGATGGACTGTGCATCTCTGAATGCTCCTTTTAACCACGAAGGGATGTCTGCTGTGAACCTATCAATTTCGTTCCATTTCTGTTATGCTACTCCTTCATAATAGCTTTTTGCTTTTATGATGTTCTGGTCACCCTCTGTACTCACAAGGCCTCTTTACTTTGTGTCACTGATCAACCTTATCAGTATATTTTTTTATATATATATATGTGAATAATATATATTTTATATTTTTTTTCTGAGATCTTACTGAAAAAATATTAAATGGATGAGCTCCAAAACTGATCCTTGAAAAGACTGTGCATTTCCTAAAGAATAAAGTGTCTGATTTATTGGTAATCCTTCTCTTTGCCAGTCTTCCACATCTTACAGTTTTTGTTTTAATTTCTGTCTTCTCCATTTGAATAAATAACTTCTCATGTGTTACTGTAGCACTGTAGTTCAGATAAATCACTTATAAAGAAAGTTGTCTAATGTGCTAGCCTGGCATGATTTGGCAAACTTGCTGCATTTGATCACATTTGCCATTTATTGTCATGATTTCAAGGTATCATTTCCCTCTAAAATTTGCTTTGAAGCCCCTGTACCACTGCACGCAGTCTGCATTGTCCTCACTCATTCACTTCACTCCTCCTTTCTCCAGCACCTGTGACCCCATGGCATTACCCCAGACCACTAAACAACCCTCCTTTCGGACTTGCAATTTGTACACAAGTGCTGCCTCTACTGAGAGATGGAAATTAGGGGATTCCTTTTGGTCTCCTAGTAAATTCTAATTTACTATATATTCTAATTTACTATATATTCCTGGAGTCCCTTGGCAAGAGAGGGGAGAACAGATCCATATCATGTGTTTGGACATTCAGAGGGACCTTGGACAGTCTTTCTGACATGCAAGGACCGTTGGAGCTGTGCGTGGACTGGTAGAAAAATGTAAGTCAAGCTGTACAAGTAAGTAAGAGCAACCAAGGCACAGAAACAATAGCAGAAATATGCTATTCAACTATTTGGAGCAGAAGGTTATTGGTAGTAGTAAAGGTTGGGACAGGACTGCAAAGCTCTGTCGTGCCTTTTGATAGAACTCTTAATGATATGGAGACCAGAGTATGGAGAAGGGAGCAAAATTGGAAGATGACTGAGTTCCTTGGATTAATCAGTCCTTTGGTGAACTTCAGAAACTGAAATCAGGTAGCAGCTGGTGAAATATGGCAAACTGGAGTCATTGGTGACTGATGCAGAGCTAGAAGGCAGCACAGGAGCCACACTCTCAGCACGCTGTGTGTCCCCAGATCTACAGCGGGACGTTGTGCTGTCTCTTGTGGTGCTGTTCTGCCGCCTTAACAACCCCGACGCTGGAGCCTGCACATCCCCACCCAGACTGGACTCTGCCCATTCCCACCCTCACCCAGGGCAGGCGGAAGTGTCCTGGCAGTTTAGCACCTTCCTGCGAGATGGCATCTCGCTCTTGAGCCGGATGGGAGCAATCTGGCAGGTAGCCCAGCAGGACTGAGCTGCTGAGAAGCTTCCACTCTTGCAGGTTGGAGTCCTGCTCAAAAGTCCCAAACAGGAAATCCTTCTAGGATGTGCTTGGGCTCTGATTCCCGGACATTCACAGCAAGCAAAGGCTTCCTGCACTCAGAATGGAGGTTAAAAATAAAAGGTAGCAGGCACCTGCTAGGAGTACACACACGGCCGGGGCGGAGGGAAGGGAGAGGACAGGAGCATGTTTTTTCGGGTGAGATCCCAAGTTTGCCTCTGCCGTTTAGGATGCCCTTGAAGTCCATGAAATACAAAGAAAGAGTTGCAAGATCACTTCACCCAGTAAACGGAGCTGGTCCCTCAGTGTCTCAGCTTGATATTCACAGCCAGGTCCAAGGAAATGGTGCCCGTGTACTCCTGCTGGACATAACCTGTCTAGAGAGCTTTGGACCTACACTGGAAGAGTTCTTCTGTATCTCCTGCTTGTCTAGATGGACACAAAGCTCCTGCCACATAAAGTTCTTGCAACAGGCATATTTCTGTGCTATAGGGTTTGCTCATGAGCAGCCTGGAGCCCTGAAGGCAAGGTCTTCTCCCTGGACTGCATGTGATAGATGGTTTTAGAGCAGGTAGAGTTCATGGCTTCTGTCAATTTGTTTATGAGAATGTTTACAGTCTTGGAAATTTGGTGAAGTTCCGGCAGTGTTGGAAGCAGCTGGACTGAGCAGTGGTCACAACATCACACTTAGGCTACATCATGCTTGAAGTAAGGATGCCCAGCCATCACCTTGCTCCCCACCTTTCTCATGGTGGCCTGGTAAGGACTTCTACAGTCTATTTTCCAGGGCCCCATCTAGCACAGTCCTAAATGCCCTGAACACTTGATTGTCAACCTTGCCTCCTTTCTTAGAGAAATTCTCTAGCGCAGCAAAACCTGTGAAATACTTGGGCCTAAAATGTTGCTCCTTCCTACCTCTGTGTCTTGAACCTACATGATACCGTGCATCGTGTGGGTTGGGTGTCCCGCTGCTCATCATTTCATCTCTCCCAGCCCTGGACTTGTTCTTAATGTTCCTTGCATTCCCAACCAGCAGCTCTCTTGTAGTTCATCCTGGGACTTCTCAGACAGCTTATTCGGTATTATTTTAAGTTATAGCAGCATCTAAAGGATAAGACTTCAAGTGCAGCAATAAGATAATTCGTGCCCAGAAGACAAAATAATCAAAAGCGAGGACAAGTAGGTAGACACCACAAGGAGCACGGAAGGCTACAAGTGAGACAGGGGTTATATTCTTTGCAGGTACTTTCTAAACAGCAGAGCATGGGCAGATTTTAAATAGTAGGAAAAAAAAATCTAGGGCTGTCAACTGCTTCATTCCCATTCCTCAGAGGGCTCAGTTGAACCCAGAAGCCCCTGTCATGCTCAGCAGATGCGCACCTAACTAGTTCTTAAACTCCTTCTATAACAAAGATCTCATAAACCTGGCACTCAATATATTCAGTGCTAAATTTCCTTTGCCGTTATTTAAACCCATTATTTCTTGTACTGTCGTGGACACTAGAAATAGATTGCAACTGTCTCTTACAAATCAAGGTGGTGATCACATCTTCTCACTCTTCTCTAAGCTGAACTGCCCCTTTAATCTTTCCATACTGTGTTTTCTCAACCCCTCATCTCCTCTGGACTCTCCCAGGTTTCTACATTCTCTGAAGTGCACCAAGACTGGACACAGCGCTGTGGCTAAAGGGCCTTATCACAGCAAAGCAGGGCCAGAAATGTTACTCCATGCATCCTGCAAGTCATATTCCTGTTTATACCATCTCGTATGATGTTATTTTGATTTTGCAACAACTTGTCCTCAGCTGATTCATATTCAACCCACAGGTCACTACAAAGTAAACACGAACTACTGTATAGACTGTTGTTTCTCGGTCTCTGTCTTTACAGCCTCTTATTTCTACCATGCAGATAATCTTCCTACCAAGAAATAATAATAATAATTTTAATATTTCTATCAATGCTGTTTAGTCTCGACTAATAATCTGAAAGGAAGTACGGGCTGAATAAACAGAAGCACACAGAAAAATAGGGAAATTATATTACTGCAGCTTTAGTGATGTAAATATAATGTTCAATATTTGTAAAGACTATAGAAAACTCCAAAGTGGTCAGAGAACAGTCGTAAGAATGAGTCGATATCCATAGAACAAGTTTCCACATGGAGAGCTTCAGAAAGATTAAAAAAATAAGTGATTTCTAAGGATCTGTAAGAAAGAAAATTTTTAATTGTGTATGTTTCAATCCAGAAAATGAAGGCAGAACAGGAGCAACGGTGTGGAACTGCAGTTATACAAACTAAAGAGCAATCGTTCAATGGAAGGAGGAATAAATCACTAGAATAACTAAAATAAAAGCATAACATATTCCTAGCAGTCAAGGTTGTCCGTCTTCAACAGACAGGCTGCTGGGCCATCATGGCTAGTCCATGCTTTTGCCAAGGAAGGCTGGACCAGATGGTCCTTGAGGTCCCTTCCAGCCTGGGACTCTGCGATTCTCTGATCTTCCTCAGGAGATGTGCCAGCTCAGCAAAGGTCTCAGGGTCTGAAAGAGGAGTCTCTGCCTGAGGTTCTGCGAGCTTTGTGGTTCCCCAACGTCACAGACAGTGTCACCCCGTCCTGGTGCCCCAGCTGCCCTCTGAACCTGTGTGCTGCTTGCCCCGGGAAACTCTTCCCAGAGAGATGGCTGAACTGTGTTGAACCAAAGAATGGTTTTTATGATGAGAAAAGGGAATGAGAGGATGATGAGAAGGAAACCATCTAATATGCTTTAGTCTGTGAGCCAAGACAAAACTGAAATCAACATTTCCAGAGAGGGGAGTTGACTGAGCTGAGCCCTGTGCTACCGACTGCTCCACTTCCTGCCCTGGCTTCTTCCATCCTCCTCTGCTGGAATCTCTTCATCCGCGTTTCTGCAGAGGGTGACCTCATTTGGCAGCGCTCTCTGCATACGCTGACTAAAGCCCACCCTTCTCGTAGGTGCCTCTTAGAAAGCTGCTCACTAAGGCCTGGACTTCCTCCCTGGTAGCAAACAAGTCTCCTTCTGTTCCCCTGAAAATCAGCTGGGAGGAAGCGAGATGGGGAGGTGGTTTCCGAAATACCGTGGATTGTGATTACAGACGTGGTCGCAGATCCACGGGCTGGGGGTGGGGAGCACGGGAGACACAGGGGGAACCCCGATTATTTTAGTGTGAAGTGAACACATGTGTCTGATCAGCGTTCACAAACAGATACAAGCCTGATGGCAAAGGACCTGCTGGTGTTTTGTAAAAGGAAGAAAACAATTTGAGGAATATCCCTTCCCAGAGAATGTGGCTTTTGCTTTGGAGGAGCTTTCTATATATAGCGAGGTGATTATTTCAGAATGGAAAATGTTTGTTCAGGAAGGAAAGGCTCTGAGATCAGCAGAGTCAAGTCTCACCCACACGCTGCTGACTCCATTGGACTCTTCTGCCCAGCAGCAGGGAGCCGGGCAGCATCTGCAGGGGATGGGACTGTCCAGGGGTCACCATCTGCACCCCAGCACCTTGGGCTCGAGCTCTGGGCTGGTACCGAGGGGCAGGTTCTGAAGTGAGATCTGGTGACTCCTCCAGGAAAAAGAGAAATGCCGATGGTCTGACCTTCTTTTTGCCTTTGACAAATTAAGTTTATCGGCCACAACCGATGCACCAAATACCCCACAAATACACCACACTCCTCTACGTGCCAGGAGGCAAACTGGCCCCAATGCCTGCGGTGGCCAAACAGCCCGGGCTAATTACGCTGCTGATCCGTACGCACTAAATAGACCTGACACAACAGAGCCGGGAACTGCGGCTCCGCGGACTATGGAGAACGGCCCTGGAAGACGGGGACCCCCCCCCGCTGTCCCCCCGGGGGAGGGAGGGAGGGAGGAACCGGTGTGACACGGCTCCATCTGCTGGGGGTTGGTGTGTCACACGCGCTCTGTCTCGGGAATATTGGTTATTTGTGCTGAAGCATCGCTTATGAGTTCCAGACACAGACCAGCACGTGTGCTAAACTTGCCGTCTTTACATTATTTATAAAATCCCAAAAGAAAAATCGTTACCTTGCAGCTTCAGCTGCTATGATGCACGAAATGTGCCAGAGACGTTATCATCAGGTTACATCAAATGCTCCAACCCAAGTCACAAACCAAACGCATCCCGTAGGTTAAAAATGCCCATATAAGCCCAGTACATGCTTTAAACAGGTACTGGGACCTCCAGGTTGAATCACAGCTGCGTCGCTCCTCCGACAGCAGAATCAGGTGATAAACAACCACCCACTTGATTCTGCTTCACGTAACCCTCACGGGCCGTAACCGAGAGAGCAGAAGGAAGAAAGTAAGTTTGGGTTATGAGTCAACTTAATGATTCTTAAATATCTAAAAATGACTCAGGCCGCTGTGAGGCACTGTGAAATGGAAGGGACAGGAATACAGAGATCATAGAATCGGAATTGTCCAGGTTGGAAGGGACCTTTCAGATCATCTAGTCCAACCATCAACCTATCTCTGATAAAAAACCATCACTAAACCATGTCAATAAGCACTGTGTCAACCCAACTTTAAATACCTCCAGTGATGGTGCCTCAACCACTTCCCTGGTTGTTATCCATCAAGCAGATACAGGGTAGGGAAAACCAAAGCCCACCTGGAGTCAAGCCTGGCAAGAGATGTGAAGTGCAACAGGAGAGACCTCTGCAGGGACATCAGCAGCAACTAAAGAAAACGTGGGGCCACTGCTAAACAGGGCGAGCACCCTGGTGACCAAGGACATGGAAAAGCAGCCTCCAGGAACCCCAAGCCCCTGAGGCCAAAGGGAAACTCTGGAGCGAGAAAGACTTACCCTCAGCAGAGGAAGGTCAGGTTAGGGCAGGGTGGGCTTAAACAGGTCCCCAGCGCCAGAAAACCTGCTCCTACAGAGGCTCCTCTCCATGGGCTGCAGCTTCCCTCAGGGCACATCCCTGGCTGCGGCGTAGGACCCTCTGCAGGCTGCGGGGTGACTGTCTCCTCCAGCGTGGTCCTCCACAGGCTGCAGGGTGACTGTCTCCTCCAGCGTGGTCCTCTGTGGGCTGCGGGGTGACAACCTGTCTCACCGTGGTCTTCTCCACAGCTGTGGGTGAACCTCTGCTCCGGTGCCTGCAGCACCTCCTCCTCTCCTTCTTCTCTCACCTTGGGGGCTGCTGCTCTCGCACCTTCTTCACTCCTTGCTCCCACAGCTGCTCCCCAGCATTTCTTACCCTTTCTTAATTACCTTACCAGAGGTGCCGCTGGTGCTGCTGCTGGGCTCAGGTTTGGGCAGCGGCAGGTTTGTTTTGGAGCTGGCTGGACCTCCTCCCGCAGGGGCCACCCCTGCAGCACCTCCGCTGTCAACACCCAGCCACAAAAACCCAGCCCACAGCGGTGGACATAGTCATCGACACGCATGTATGTAGCCTAGCGCTTGTTACACTGAGCAATGTAAGCCTAAAAAGAAAGTTTAAAGATGTGTTATGACTGGAGTGTGGCTATTGAGGGCTACAAGCTGTTCAGGAGGGACAGGCGAGGAAGGAGGGGTGGGGGTGTTGCCCTCATGTTAAGGAATGGATAGAGAGTGAGGAGAAGTCCCTAAAGCCCTCCCTGGGGTCAGATGAAGAGAGAGTTGAGAGCTTGTGGGTGAGGATTAAGGGGCAGGCCAATATGAGGGACACTGTTGTGGGTGTTTATTACAGGCCACCTGATCAGGATGGGGAAGCTGATGAGGCCTTCTACAGTCAGCTCAAAGTAGCCTCGCAGTCACAGGTCTTGGTTCTCGTGGGGGACTTCAACCACCCTGATATCTGCTGGAAAGGCTACACAGCCAGGCATCTACAGTCCAGGAGGTTCCTCCAGTGTATTGATGATAACTTCTTAACTCAGCTGGTGGAGGAGCCAAGGAGAGAAGCACTACTGCACCTAGTGCTGACAAACAAAGAGGGACTGGTGGAGGACATTAAGGTTGGGGGCAGCCTTGGTTGCAGTGACCACAGAAAGATAGAGTTCAGGATTGTGGACAGTATGCGCAAAACAACAAGTAGGACTGAAACCCTGGATTTCAGGAGGGATAACTTTGACCTCTTCAAGAAACTGCTAGGAGAAATCCCGTGGGATAGCGCTCTGGAAGGTAGGGGGGCTCAAGAGAGCTGGTCAATATTCAAACATCACTTTCTCCAAGCTCAGGATCGGTGCATCCCTAAGAGCAAGAAATCAGGCAAGGGAAGCAGGAGACCTGTGTGGTTGAGCAGGGAGCTTCTGAAAAAACTCAAGTGAAAGAAGGAAGTTTACACTGAGTGGAAGAAGGGACCGGCCACTTGGGAAGATTATAAGAATGCCGTTAGAGTATGCAGGGATGAAATGAGGAAAGCCAAGGCCCCCTTGGAATTAAAATTGGCAAGGGACGTCAAAGTCAACAAGAAGGGTTTTTTCAAGTATATTGTAGGCAAAAGGAAAACTAGAGAAAATGTGGGCCTGCTGTTGAATGAGATGGGTGCCATGGTGACGGAGGATGCAGAGAAGGCGGAGTTGCTGAATGCCTTCTTTGCTTCAGTCTTTACTGCTCAGGCCAGCCCTCAGGGGCCACAGAATTTGGAGGAATCAGAGAAAGTCTGGACAAAGGAAGACTTTCCCCTGGTGGAGGAAGACCAAGTTAAGGAGCAGTTAAGTAAACTGGATACCTGCATGATGGGATGCACCCGTGAGTGCTGAGGGAGTTGGCAGAAGTCATTGCTGAGCTGCTCTCCAGCCCAAGGACTGGAGGAAAGCCAATGTCATCCCAGTCTTCAAAAAGGCCAAGAAGGAGGACCTGGGAAACTACAGGCCGGTCAGCCTCACCTCCATCCCCGGGAAAATGATGGAACGACTCGTTCTGGGCATCATTTCAAAGCATCTGGAGGAAAAGAAAGCTATCAGAAGTAGTCAACACAGATTCACCAAGGGGAAATCATGTCTGACGAACCTGATAGCCTTCTACGATGGCACGACTGGTTGGATAGATGAGGGGAGGGTGGTGGATGTTGTCTACCTTGACTTCAGCAAGGCTTTTGACACAGTCTCCCACAGCATCCTCATAGGTAAGCTTAGGAAGTGTGGATCAGAAGAACGGACGGTGAGGTGGATTGAAAACTGGTTGAAAGACAGAGCTCAGAGGGTAGTGATCAGTGGCACAGAATCTAGTTGGAGGCCTGTAACAAGGGGTCAGTACTGGGTCCAGTCCTCTTCAATATACTCATCAATGTCCTGGATGAAGGGATGGAGTGTACCCTCAGCGAGTTTGCTGACGATACAAAACTGGGAGGGGTGGCTGACACACCAGAAGGCTGTGCCACCATCCAGCGAGAACACTTCCCCCTCCTCCTGTGGCTCCCCTCCCTCATCCAGAGTCCCTCCCTAGCTTTCCTGGAGCCCCTTGAGGGACTGGAAGGGGCTCGAAGGTCTCCCCGGAGCCTTCTCTTCTCCAGGCTGAACCCCCCCCAACTCTCTCAGCCTGTCCTCACAGCAGAGGGGCTCCAGACCCCCCAGCATCTCTGTGGCCTCCTCTGGCTCTGCTCCAACAGGTCCATGTCCTTCTGCTGTTGGTGGCCCCAGAGCTGGAGGCAGTACTGGAGGGGTGTCTCCCCAGAGCGGAGCAGAGGGGCAGAATCCTCCCCTCGCCCTGCTGGCCACGCTGCTGGGGATGCAGCCCAGGGTGCAGGGGGCTTTCTGGGCTGCCAGCACACGTTGCCAGGGCCTGTTGAGCTTCTCATCCACCAACACCCCCAAGCCCTTCTCAGGGCTGCTCTCCAGCCATTCTCCGCCCAGCCTGGATTTGTGCCTGGTATTGCCCCGACCCACGAGCAGGACCCTGCTCTTGCCCTGGTTGAAGCCCACGATGCTCGCAGGGGCCCACCTCTCCAGCCTGTCCAGGTCTCCCTGGATGGCATCCCTTCCCTGATCAACAAACACCTACAACGCAAGAAGGCTCAGCGATGGCCACAGGTGATGTGATCCTGAAGCTCAGGGAAGAATATGGGGAGTGACTGCTGAACTTAACTCAAAGTGGACTGGAGGGTGGCCTTTGTTTTAGACAAAGGCAGTATCAGTTGAGTGAATCGACTGGTTGTGTAAATAGCTTTCTGTGAGTTAATCAAAGAGGTGTGCATGTCCTCCTGAGCGAGCCAGACCAGCACGGGCTAAGTATACACATGGCTTAGCACAACATAGAGTGTAACCACTGAGCAACCAACAACATGAACTTTGAAGCGAGCAATGGGCTTGGCTTCAGCCCACGTATCCCTTCCCAGCACTGTACCAGTGAGCATGGAGAGACTGGTAACAGGAATCGCGTTTGTACTGAGACTGAAATGTTTATTGCAATTGCTATGCATTGTGATTGTTGTGATTTCAGCACACGCTGCATCCCTCTGCCAAATCAAACCCCGTGTCAGACCAAGTATCTTCAAATAAGTAAATCTGCTGCCAAACATTAAACCCTCCTTGTGTGCAATTTCTAAAAGAACCTGATCAGAGAGTATTGGCCCCTGACAACTGAGCAAACAAAATAGGAATGGTTTTCCTGAAGTGATGGCCTGATATAAATCAGGCCATCAGGGGATACAGACACCCTGGATTGATCTGAAATCCCAGCAGCATCTGCATTTCACCCTGCAGCAACCCAAGTTGTAACACTGGCTTAAATGCTGCTTGTGCACGAAGAGCTCCCTCAGGAATCACAGACAAGCTGTCCCTTGCTACTTGGGATGGGTAACAGACACCATCATCCCACATAAATCCCATTATCCCAACGATCTACGCGATGTGCTCTTCATTGCCATCTTTCTCCTCATCTCATGCACGGAACCACTGAAACACCATCACAGCACCACTGAAACACTGGCACAGCACCACTGAAACACTGGCACAGCACCACTGAAACACCTGCACAGCCCTCACCAACAGCCACGCTCATCTCACACCAGCACAGCCCACTGAAACACCGGCACAGGACTCACCAACAGCCACCCTACAGCCAGCACTGCCCTCCCAGCCGCCGCAGGCTCTCACTGCTGGGTTCCAGCGTGCTCAAAGGTGTCCCTGGGTGTTCCCCTCGAAGCTGCAGCTCCCTCTAATGCCGTTTCAGCCCCTCTGCGCTCTCAATCCCATCCCTAAACAGCCTAAAGTTTCAAACAGGTGTTTGGTTTGGTTTGTTGTTGTTGTCGCTGCTGAACTCATGCCCGATATCATGTTTTCACTGGCTAAGGCACCAGGCTTCCCTGCATGAACAACTACTTGAAAAAGATCAGTAGAGATAAGCTTAGAATCTATAAAAATGGAAAAGAGGCTGATTTCTACACCTGAGAAGCCTGGTGTCAAAAGCACAGGTGCTAGTAGTAATAGCGATATGGAAAGTCTTATTTCTCAGGTGGAAACAATTAGAATTTAATTTTAATTTGGTTCTTACATTGCCCCTGCACCCCAGAATGGGATGAATGGGCATAGATAACTGCAGCAATTGGTAATGGAAACTATTTTTAACCAATTCATAGATTGGTCCAGGCCGGAAGGGACCTCCAAAGGTCATCTAGTCCGACCTCTCCGCAGTCAGCAGGGACACCCCCAACCCCCCCCATTCTACCATATTAAAGATGAAACATTTGGTAAATATCCAATGCAGTACCTATATTTAGGAAGAGATTTCTTAAAAAGTATTTTGAACAATTACAGGTCTGTTAGCTTGATTGTAACAGAATACAAAACTGCCCTGGACAGAATCTCATAGAACAGACCAATTCAGCTCAAAAGCAGGATACAAATTTTTAACAGCCCAAGTAATTAACAATATGAACGAGTTAACTAACGATGTTGTGAATTTCTGGTCATTGGTCAATTCCTCAATCAAAATGCGTTTGTGTGTGGTTTTGCTTTGTTTTGGTTTTTTGGGTGTTGGGTTCCCCCTCCTCCCCCCCCCAAAATGTTTGTTAATAAGTCAAGGAAAATATAAATCAGGGAAGTTCTATGGCATGTGTTTTACAAGATGACAGATCGATTCACAGTACTCTTTTGGTGGTTTTATGATTTATGAATGTGAGTAACTGTATCCCAGATTAATCTGAATCCTACTGTTCTGGAGATAAACGCCATGGTTACACATGAAATTAGACTGCAGATCTTATAATTGCAAGACATCATTAAACAAAAGGGTCAACAAGATTCAGGGATTGGAGGTTTTCAAGGATAAGAATACTCAGTGTCACATTACCATGGACTGCAAAAAAAAAAAAGCTTTCATTATGGGAACATGTCTGCTTTTGGCACATCAAGTATGTACCCTGCAAACAGAAAAGGAGGCAATTGGTAAGGGGAAATAGAAAATTTCTAAGTGACATAGTTCCTAGGTCATGTAAAACTAAAGCCAAGGGAAAAAGAAAGACTAAACCCCTGACAGCACTAAAGTTAATAAAGATGGTATGTTTTTGTTTTTGAAATAAACTAAGAGCAAAAGAAATCCAGCATAGGGCAGTCTGTTACCTGGAGACAGTAAATCATTGGTCAAAATTCTCTTTTGTAGGTGTGAGATACAAGAGGAAGACATTAGAAGGTAATAAACAGTAGACCAGCAATAATAGATGTTTTTTAAATCGACAGGCCAGATTGATTTGCACCTACGAGGCTAAAGAAGCTCACGGAGAAGATCTACAGTTTGCTGACCCTGCATGAGCACGGGGCTTGGGCAAGATGACTTTGGATTTTAGTGAGGCTCTTGCTACTGTCCTTCAGAACCCTCCTGGCCAAGCTCTCCAGCTGTGGGACGAGCAGGTTCATGGCGTGCTGGGTGAAGGCTGGACAGCAGGGCCCAAAGGGTCATAGTGATGGGGCTACATCTGGCTGGCGACTGAGCTGTTCCTCGGGGCTCAGTCCTAGGGGCCAGTTCTGTTCAATACTTCTATCAACAATCTGGATGCAGTTGAATGCACAATTAGTAAACCTGATGATGATACTAAACTGGGAGGTGCTGTGGACTCTCTTGAGGGACATGAGGCCTTGCAGAGGGATCTAGATAGATTGGAGCATTGGTGTGAGAAACCAATCATCAGTGGCATGAAATTTAACAAAATTAAAAGCTGGGTTCTGCCCCTGGGATGGAGTAATGCCGGACACAAGTATGAATCGGACGAGGAGTGTCTGGAGATCAGCCCTGCAGAAAGGGACTTGGGGTGCTGGCTGGCAGCAGGCTCGATAAGAGCCAGCATGTGCCCTGGCACCACGAGGGCAAACTGTGTCCTGGGGTGCATCAAACACAGCACCACCAGAAGGTCAAGAGAGGCGACTGTCCCGCTGTGCTTAGCGATGGCCTCACCTCACTGTGTGCAGTCCTGGGCCCCACAGTTTAAGAAGGATGTGAAGGTGCTTGAACACGTCCAAAGGAGGGCATCAAAGCTGATGAAGGAGCTGAAGGCACGTCCTCTGGGGAGTGGCTGAGGACGCCGGGTTTGTCTGGTCTGGAGAAAAAGAGACCAAGGGGCAATGTCATTGCTCTCTGCAGCTTCCTAAGGGGACGAGGAGAGGGAGGCGCTGAGCTCTTCTCCCTGGTATCCAGGGACAGGACACATGGGAATGGTTCACAGCTGCATCAGGACAGGCTCGGACTGGACATGAGGAAGTATTTCTTTACAGAGAGGGTGGTCAAACTCTGGAACAGGCTTCCTAGAGAGGCATTTGGACAGTGCCCTTAATGCCCTAATGCTTTAACTTTTGGTCAGCCGTGAGGTGGTCAGGCAGTTGGAGCAGGTGATCCTTGTAGGTCGCTTCCAAGTGGAACTATTCTATTCTATTCTAATCGAGAATAAGAATAATATTTTCTGGTTTCGTTACTGTCAAAGGCAAAAGACTCTTCCTAGCACTTTCCCAGGTCTGTCCCACCCCATGTCCAGATCTGTACTTAGAGAGACAACAAATCCAACATCACTCACCTAAGAAACACTGGGATGTGCATTGGCTTTAGCATCCTCTGCCACAGCCACGGGACAGAATGAATGATAGGCAGCTTTTAAAACCCTGCAATTCTGAGAAACACCATCCCCCACCTACATTACACACAACTATAGGACTCCTGTTTTATGCTGACTATTGATTCTTTATTTCTCAAATAAATAAAGCAGCAAAATATAAGGTATAAGTGTAATTTACAGAAAATTGACACATCTCACAGCACTTGCTTTGTGCCTGAGTGATTTTGTGCATCACAGGTTTTATGTCTCACTCACATTGCACCCTGTAGCCTTGGAGGCTGAAGTCCAGAGCCCACTGTGCTGCAAACTCACTATTCATTGTAAAAATATCATCTACAAACTTCATCTTCCGTCCCAGAGCAAACGATGAAAGAGTCACATAAATTGCACTTGAAGATTACAGTAATGGAATAAAGTAGGTAAGAAATTTCAGCATTTGTGATGTGGAGAAGAAAGAGGAGGAGAATGAAAGCAAGGCAAAGAGAAAGGTTATTTCTTCTTCCTTTCCTGTGGGAGGAAGCAAAGAGCTCTTACAAAGAAAGAGCTGAAAGCAGGAGGAGGAAAGAGTTTGAGGAATGAGCTAAGACAGGCTAAAGGAACCTGAAATTGAGGACAAGGGAGTCAGTAAAACTTTGAACCTTCCCATTTTAAACTAGGAAGATGGCAAAGTGATAGTGGGAGGAAAAGCAGCAAAGTGGCAGAATTCAGACTGTTGATGGGAGTTTGTTAATACCCGTGCAGGAGGTGAAAGATCCCAGGAGTCTGTACGGGCTGAGGACTTTCAGGGCTGAGCTTCTAACGGAAGAGAAGGGGAAAAGGAATCAAGGGTAGGGGACAACAGAGCACAAAGAGAATTAGCCAGTGGAGAAGCGTAAGCGGTGATTGCGAGCAGAAGAAGAGAAAGAGCAAGAAAATGAAAGAAGAGCGACAGGCTGGCAGGGTGGACCTAGTGACAGCAGCACGAAAGCTGAACACAGCACCGCTCTGAGGAGGAAAAGGGGAAGGAAGCAGGGAGGGGAAGAGGCAGCAATGGAAAAGCAGCCGTGCAGCATTCCCCTGCAGCCTGACCCAGCTCAAGCAAAATGATCCATCAGGAGTTTAGATCATGAGAAGTGTCAAATAAAGGCATCGCAGTCTCTGAAGGACTCAGGACAGACACGGGGAGGCCATGAAGATAGCAGGGATGAATGCGTTTTTTACAGAGGGCATTTCAGAAACAGCAGGAGAAGGCAAGGTGATGTTAAAATCAGCAACGTGACCTGATGAGTAAGCAGAAAAGACGGAAAGAAATATTAATCAAACTAAGGGGGAGGGAAGGAAGTAGCAGTTCTTGCAGTAGAGATGCAGGATTTAGATTTATACTTACAATGGGAAAGCAAAACCAAGGCAGAGAAAGGATCTAGCAAAGGTAATGTGAACCACTAACAGATAAGGGTAACAAGATGAAGCATTAGCATCAGTGAGACAGAAGGAATAAAAAAGTATGAATGGCACACAAACAAGAGCCCTCCCTCAAAGCATTTGGAAAATGCTGAGCAGGTAATTTTCATAGCAGGACCCCAAAGTTTTGGACTGTATCCGGTTACCCTGGAGGAAAAGGTCATGATTGCAAGGCAAGGCATAAAAATGAAGACAAGAACATCTTCCATATGTCTGCAACATTCCCTGCTGGGTTATGAAAGCAGCAGCCCCAGCTCTACATTAGTCCTGGGGACAGGTTAGAGGGACAAGCCCAGAGTGCCATTCTCCATAGTACGATGTCACCTCAAGCAGAGCTGAGAGATGGGACAAAGGCGAGAAAAGCCTGTTCTGCTTCCATTTCTAATTGGTGTTTGCTTTACCCTGCTGTTCTGACTCTGGCAGAGGGAGTCCCCTCCTCCTGGGAAGAGCTTTATTCTGGATCTGACTAAGAATTGGTCTCATCCTCCAACAAGAACCCCTTTCCCACGGGGTGATAACAGCCTCCATTCCACAGCCCTTCTCTCTGTAACAGGCTGCATGGCGACTGCACTGTTCATCATCTCCTGCAACAGCAAGCAGCCCGCCTGCTCTGCACTGATGGGAGATAATGAAAACCTTCCTTGGAACTGCTTTCTCCACTCAGAATAGAAGGTGCCTCCCTCTCCATTATGAAACCCATCCCCAGCCCAAAACAAAGGCCAGAAGTTTCTGGCAAGTACAGATCTCACCACAAGAAAGCAGGGGCCAGCATAATTTATATTGTTTCCTCCCTTGCCATCTATGTGTGGGGCCCCAAAGTGATGACATTGTGGCCCAGATGCTATAAACAAGGCCAAATCCATGGACCAGAGACTTCCTGGAGACTGGCTAGATGTCTGCATTAGGTTATGAGTTCTTCGGAGCAGAGATAATAGCAAGATGAAGCTGAGAGATCAGGAAGTTGCAGAACTGGGAGTGAGGAGGACGCTGGAGAGATACTTTCCCTTTGTTAGTCCTGTCCATCCGAGCTTCTGTGGAAGGAACTGGTGAATGTGACTCTAGTTTTAACATCACATGGGTGGGGAATTCTAATCTGGGGAAAGCAGCACTATGTCAGCTGGCAAACACGGCAATATAATACTGGTGATCCTTGAAACATCAGGAAATTGGTAAGAAACATCATCACCTGCCAGAGGAACACAGAAGGGACCCTGACAAAATTTACTCACAGTCCAAATACAGATTGGACTTCATTTTCTGGAAGTCCTGTTGTAGTTCCAAACTAGTTAATTTTACAACCATTTTAAAACTAGAGACGCTGTGCCGTCAACCTCTGAATATAGGGGGAGACCTCAAACCAGAACTCCTTTCAACTTTTAACCAGAATGGGTTTGAAATGCTGATCCCAGAACACTGACATTATGCCAGTAATTGTTATACTAACGAAATATATATACATATAATACCAATACTTCTTTTCAGTTGGAATAGATGATTGTTGTAGGTCTCTTCCAACTGAACTATTCTATTCTATTCTATGATATGATATTGTCCTTTTAATATATGCTTCAAAAGACCTTTTGCTCTAACTATTTCATCAAAGTGAGAACTCATATTCTATTGGTCATCTAATGCAACCAATAAATCCTTTAATTCCTGCTCTCCAGGACACAGCCACCAATCTGTAACCGTGAGCTGCTCTGTGGGACTCTCCTAGAAACAACCCCGCTGGCTGACAATCATCTATTGTAAAATACAGCAACAGAGTTTAAGTCAAAAGTTGATGAATTACTGCTCAGTGTTTAATCAGCTCTTCATGTACTGCTGACAAATGCCCTACACAAATCCCTCATCTATCTATGATGTGCCAAAATTCCTTTTTTTTTTTTTTTCTTATGCTTGCCCCCTTGGAGGTATGAAATTTGGTCTTACCCCCATTTTACAAATGGGGAATTGAGACACAGATATGAGGAGGAAACAGTGTAAGAGGCAGGTTTTTGAAGGCTTTCAAATCACCAAAGAAACTATGAAACATCCAGTGTCTAATTTTTGCATTCGGAGAGAAGAACAAGGCAGGGTCTTTTTCTCTGAAGGCCAAAGGGCGCTCTGAGGAGGGAGGCTGGAGCCAGTTACAGCAGCTGGAGGAGCGGCACCCCCATACATCAGGCCCCTAAACACAGGCAGAAAGGTTACTTTTGAAACTTCCCTCAGTGGAAGCTAAAGGCTCCCATCTTGCTCATATCTCTGAAAAAATGCACACTGGACAATAACTCAAACTGGAGTTTGACCTGTTCAGAGAGAAAAAGCAAATTGAGATGGTATGATAAGGTCTTTGAAGAGCACGAACATAAACGCAATACAGCAGAAACTTATGTTTATCAGAAGTATCACGGGTGCCTTACCCCAATTCACGTTTATTCACAAAACGTAGAGAATCACTAAATGTAAATGCAACAGATATATTTGGTAATGTGCTACTTAAAATAAGGAAAGCAGCAGGTAGTACAGGAACTCTGCGGTGGGCAGGAGATGAAGAGCCTCCCACCAGGCAGACGAAAGGCAGGGCGGGAGTCGGTATCACTTGATGTGAAGTGTACGAGCATCCATCTGCAAGGAGGAGACTTCAAGACGTTTTTCAGAAAGGTCTGGTAGCTTTTGAGAAAGAGTTGGCCATAGCAGTGCCTAAGGTCAAGCTCTTGTCCTTTAACATGGAATGGACAACACCATTTAACATAGTTCTGAATTATTAACAGGGTATCAGGTTATTAACAGGGTATCGGGGTATTAGGATATCAACACATCTCCACTGGTGGTATTCCAAACAGACATATAATTATCTTGCTCAGAAATGTATGTTGGTTGTATAGTTAATGGCAATCATCACTCCCTCTTGCAACGTGTGGTCAACCCTTCCACCATTTTGCTCAGGGCTGATACTGTATTAAGTGTCCAACAATTTCACAGGACAAGTCATTTTCATAAATATCAGTGCACTGGTAATTCCCCAAGCTCCTTTGGTCCAAGATCTCTGCAAAACAAAAATAAAAGAAAAACAAAACCCCACCTCAACATTCTTTGTCCTCACATCTCCTCAGCCGGTTCTTCTCACCCTCCTTGTTGATTCACAAACCTAAGTCCATTATAACACCAGTGCAAATGCTATCCCTCCAGGCCAGTATTTTAGCCATATTCTCACCTCAGTTCCCTTCTCTACTGCCCAGTCTCTACAAGACAATAAAACAAACCACTTCTTTTATCTTTTAAAGGTCCTCACAACTGTTTCCTGCACTTCCTAATTTCTGTGGTAAGACACAGGATGATTGTGTCTTCTCTCTACCTCCAACATCACTGCCATTAGTACCTAAGGATATCTTCTAAACTTCCTTTCCACCACTCTTTTTGAAGGAGAAAAGATTCCACTGAACACCAAAGAACGAGAAAGTCACAATATTTTCCTTGACAGTGATGGATTTTTTTGGGGAGATGTTTACATTCTTACCAATGACTAGGAAGCTGTGACTGTGTTCAAAGCACTCAAGGCCAGGTAGGACAGGGCTTTAAGCAACCTGACCCAGTGAAAGATGGCTCTGCTCACAGCAGGGGGGGTGGACTAGATGATCTTTGTAGGTCTCCTCCAACCCAAACTGTTCTATGATTCTGTGATTGTATCTTGTTTTGTTAATCACAGCCTCTTTGCTGGCACAGATGTATTTTGTGAAGTATTCAGGTTGTACACTGCAGACTCCCGTGTGCATGTAAGACTTACAAGTTCTGTTGTTTATCCCTACATTTTGCTGCGCTGGCCTTAGCCTGACGAGACCTTGCCTTGTCACTGAGTCCTCTCTGTAGTACAACATTACAATAATGTGATGGAGATCTGAGACTCGTACCGTATGTTCTCCTGGACCCAATTCTTACCCCCCTGTCCTAGACTGGCAGATGAAACTAGCCCTCCACTCTTGCGATGACCAGGAGCAACAGGACAATACCAGTAGTGTTAGAACCAAATATTTGGGGCAGCAGTACTTTTAAGACACAGTCCTACTGCTTAGCACAACACAGATGCGCAACCTTTTTATCGTTGCTAGAACTGTTTCCCAGGTGCAAGCTGACAGAGGCCGTGCTGCAGCTGGGACCCTTCAGCGTGCACCCAAGAGGTTAAGAAAGCAGAACAGGTACGGGAAAATGCTTGTAGTGGATCAGACGCACAGAGTTTGTGTTGCTGAGTCAGCCCACAGAAAGACCTAAGCTTCATCGGCCCACCTTGAATGGAAGCCAGAGTCTTGATACTGTAGATATGGAGTACTTTCATGGGCACAAACCCTCTCGTTTTACCTTCTCTCGCTTCGTGGTGCTGGTGCCTCACCTTCCATGCTGGGCAGCCTGGCCGTGCCCCCCTCTCTGGAGCGCTCCCTGTTACTCATTTGGGGCTCTCTGACGTCAGCTCTGAGGTCAGGCAGGCGGGGACGCCTGTCCCTTGCCCGCTCCCAAACACAAAAGACTATAGATAGCTGCTGCAGCAAATGCTTTTCATTACGTACTCCCCAGCCCCCCGACCGCCCGCCTGGCTGGGGGTGGGAGCAGCGTGGGGCCCCGGGATGCCTGTGCTGCTCCGCTATGTGTTTTCTGTTATTTGGGGTGAGTGGCGCATTCCTCACAAGCTTTGAATGTCGTGCGGAGCCCCGGGGGAATCCTCGGAGGAGGAGAGAGGGGCAGGGGAGGGTTGCCCATCAGCCCAGGGAAGAGGCGTGCTCTCCCCATGTCAGCCTGAAGGTGTCTAAACCAGGGGGAAGTGCCAGGTCTGCGACAGCACACCCTCCACACACAGCATCCACCCCTCCTCAGAAATGTATTTAAAAGCTTTCTACTTCCCACCAGCAGAACTTGCTTAGCTAGCCTTCGTCTGGCAAAACGCAGACCAAGAGGCCATAAATCTGTCTGCTTGTACACTCGGAGTCAGTACCAGAAAAGTAAAGGAACAATTTCACATTAACTGCGAATCAAGAATAAATGGATAAAAATTGGCCATTAGTACATGTGACAAGAAATCTGGAGGAGATTTCTAGGTATTACAGCAATCAGGCTCCAAAACATCCCTCCAAACTAAGAAGAATATAGAAGCAAAAATCCCATCTGCTTCTAAACTAGATAAAATTATGAGTGACTGCAGGATTTTCTGTCTGTGACAGCAAGGGACTGGACACGCAGACCCAAGGATGGCAGCACAGCACCTCCTCATCCTTCACCAAGGAAATCTGATATAGAGACTCCCTCCCCGGAGCACACATGGGGTGCTTTGCACTGAGGACGGGAATCCAACCTGCCAGCCCCCTGGCCCCCCAAAATCCCACCTGTTTGGGTCTGTGTTCTTGCCCAGTTCATGTTTCAGTGTCGGCTCACAGAGTTTGCACAGATTGTTATGGATATAGCAACACAGGACTGGAAAGGACTTCCTGGGACGGCTGGATGCAGTGACTTCAGTGGCCACTCCCCAACTTGCTGCCATGTGTTTTGTTCCATCATAATTCTCAGGATTCTAGTGTCACTGGAAATCCTGCAGGATCTGAAGTGCCAGCAGGATGGGCAGGCATTCCCTGTAAGTCCTAACCTCAAACTAAATCAAAACATGATTGCCAGGTCCCAGAGGCACGACAAGATCAACAAAGTGATGAACAGCTAGGAAAAAGGAGCCTGGGGGAAAAGGACACCTTGATCTCTGCAGAAACTGTGCACACATCTAGAACACAAACAGAAATACAGGAGCTACCACGGTGTGCGGTACCCTGCGCTGCGACTGCAGCAAGTAGGACTAGCTACGTCAGGTATGCCAGGAATCAACTGAAGGGCAACACTAATAAAATACAGCTCCGAGGAAAATGTTCATGTTGTTGTTGATAAAATGCAAGCACTGGGCAGAGGATTGAGATTATGGGTCCCAGTTAGAAATATGCATACTGGCCATTGTCTATAAAAGTGACATTTTGAGACTGTAACTTATCTAACGAACAATATACTAATTTGTGGAGTGCAAGATGTGTAGAGACACTGAACAGGACTGTAAGCATGGTTCCCGTGACACCTTACATAGCTCAGGCTACCACAGCTCCTCTACAACTCCTAGTACAAATCCTAAAGAGAGACAACATGAAACATTCTGCTCTGCCACAGACACTCCTGTGGCTCTGCCTGTTTGTCCTCAGCACTGCCAGCTTTTCCCAAAACACATGCAGTCACCAGCGCCAGCTCTACTCTCAACTGCAGCACTGGGAACAGGGCATGGGCAGGACCACTGTGGGTCCTGCTGCATAGTTCTGCCCCCCAGAGATGGGCCCACTGTCCCAGGAGATAGAATCATAGAATAGTTTGGGCTGGAAGGGACCTTAAAGCCCCCCCAGTCCCACCCCCTGCCCTGGGCAGGGACACCTCCCACCACACCAGGCTGCTCCAAGCCCCCTCCAACCTGGCCTTGAACCCCTCCAGGGATGGGGCAGCCACAGCTTCTCGGGGCAACCTGGGCCAGGCTCTCACCACCCTCACAGCAAAGAACTTCTTCCCCACATCTCAGCTCCATCTCCCCTCTTTCAGTGTCAAACCCTTCCCCCTCCTCCTAGGGCTCCCCTCCCTCATCCAGAGTCCCTCCCCAGCTTTCCTGGAGCCCCCCCCTTTAGGGACTGGAAGGGGCTCGAAGGTCTCCCCGGAGCCTTCTCTTCTCCAGGCTGAACCCCCCCAACTCTCTCAGCCCCCCCTCCCAGCAGAGGGGCTCCAGCCCCCCCAGCATCTTCGTGGCCTCCTCTGGCCCCATCCAACAGCTCCGTGTCTCTCCCGTGCTGAGGCCCCAGAGCTGGACACACAGCTCCAGGTGGGGTCTCACACTCTAGAGACGGGTCCCCGCCCCGCGCCCCGCTCCTGACGCGGCCCTTCTGCCCCC
>JARKVS010014485.1:68228-86299 GCA_030770645.1 Numenius phaeopus
GGCGGCAGAGGGGCCCGGTCCGTTCCCCGGGCCCCGGGGGTGTCGCTGCTGCTTAAGGCACAGCAGTTTTAAAGCGTTCTGAGGAGGGTGCGTGTAGTGGCAGTGGCACCTCCACAGGGCTCGCGCTCTCGGTCATGTCACCTTTCTAGACTGTTGGTGCAATTTCATGAGGGTTATGGGCAAAACCTGAAAGCTTTGTCCTGAGTAAAACGTGTCACCGGACCTGTTCCTGACTGTGTGAGCTGATGCAGGCAGGACACAGGAACAACCACAAACCCATGGATTAAGAGCAAAGAACAAATTTAATCTCAATCCCTCATGGATCAGGGAACCTCTGAAGCAGCACCTGGGCAGAGGCAGGCAAGCAGGGGACGCAGGCACCGTGCAGCGAGAGTCCTTATTAGCAAGAGAGTCCTTATTAGCAAGAGAGCGCGAGAGCTTCCACTTGCAGTTTGGGCCTGTATTTCAAGGATTCTGGCAGGCAGAGTTTTCCGCTGTGCTTTGATCTCTTCAACAGCAGGGCAGGAATCTCAGGCGTGTTCGATAAGGTGCCCCTGAGTCCATCCCAGGCCTGTGTTATCTAAGTGCAGATGTCCTACTTGTTGAGCCCACAGAACTAAGCAACAATTAGTGTGATATATGTTTTCCAGCACCCCACATGCGAGTCACTTGAGCGTATTTACAGTCCTCCTCGCCAATCTTGTGTTACTTTCCCACATTGACTCCAGGATTCAACGCTGCTGAAAACTACTTCAGATGAGATTTGAGAACTAACGCGCTAAAAATGTTAGCACATCAGTGGTTTTCTCATTAATTCTCAAGGACAGTACAATGTCAGTGAGGTATTTGGTGGCTCAGGGAAACAATATTATCTTTGGAATCGGTGGTGTCTGACCAGTAGGTCTTCTCTGGAGCTTTGCAGGACACACACATAATGTTTTAATGTGTGTGTGTGGAGGGTTCTGTGCTGGCTCAGTGGTGGAGTTTACGCAGTGTGAGGCAATTAGTTTAATGCAAAGTGACCGTGAATTGCCAAAGGAGTTTTCTGTGGGAAAACCCAAAGCAGCATTCAAGCAGAAGTTTGCAGGCCCATGGAGACGAGTGTTGCTCGTCAGGGCAGGAAGCTGAGCCTGTGCGGACTCCTCACGTGACGGTGCCATGCCAAACTAAATTCATTGAAAGAGTTAGGTATTGCACTTGTCAACACTGTCACTGTGAATTTGGGGACTTCTTAGAGTATCTAGTGAAATCCTTAGTCCCTGCGAGGCACGGGGGTGATAACATGCTGTTAAAGTGGGTGGTAGAACTGGTAAGGCTGGTGGGGGCAGGATGAAACTAACAGAGAGTGCCACGGCACAAGAGGCACCAGTCCCTGCCAGACCAGGCAAATGGTGGACACTTCCCAGGAGTTAGACTTAGTTCCCTTCATTCAAAAACAGGGAATGAAATTCCTTTCCTGACTTTGTTTCTCTTGCCTTTTTTGTTCCCCTCTCACTGCATTTGCACACATTGATGTTAATTTTGTTATTCCTAAAGCTCCTTGTAAGTAAAAGAGTTAATTTTACATTGTTTTGGCATCTGGTTTGGGGCAGGAACTCGGGTATTGGCCACCCACATTGTAGGGGAGTATCCTGAGTGTCTGGATCCATACTTTTTCATCCAGTGAATATTTATTTATGCAAAGTGGAACAGGTTCAGCTGGGATATCTACACAGTTTTCTGGGTTATCTGTAGTTTTCTTGGTTAATACACTTACTGCACACAGGAGATCTGTATTTATTAACAAGCTGTAGATATGACAAAATCATCAGACATCTCCCAGTGCAGGTCTGTACATGTGGGTAGAAGCTGAGAGAGAAAAAATCAGGTTTTTTGAAGTGGAGGATGCCAGTGCTGGAGAAGTAGGGCTCTCGGACAGCGGTTACAACTGTATTTCATTCCCCAGGGGCTATTACATCCGTGCCCGTGCTGTAGATCACTGTGTTCGAGACTTCCTGCTGAAGACCCAAAGCCACCCGAGGACACAGGTGTGTTTCCTCTGGGGGTACTGGCAGTTTCCACCTTACATGTGAAAAGTCTTCTTGGCTCTGTGGTAGCTTCTTAGTGCATCTGTTGTGATCCTTTCCCAGAGAACCTGGCTGGTAATTTGTTGCTTTGACAGAAATATCTGGGAAGGGGTAATACCTACACAAAATTCTTCTACCTCTTGCAGAAGATTGCCTGATTTTTGTCACTCTACAGATGATGTTATTGAATATTTTTCACACCTAGGTGCTCAGGATGCTTCTAGAGTTGAGTATAACTTTTTTTTTTTTCTGATACTTTCTCTGCAGATCGTGTCCTTAGGCGCTGGCTTTGACTCCTTGTACTTCCGTTTGAAGGACATAGGTCTTCTGCATCACACTGTGGTATATGAGGTGGATTTCCCAAATGTGGCATGCCAAAAAGCTGCTCTCATCAAAAGAACGAAGGAGTTGTCAGCACTGGTGGGGGATACTGGAGGGGAAGGATTAGGTAAGATATTTAGGGAAGGTTTTCTAGAGACTAAATGTTTAGAAGAAGCCAACATAACTTCAGCCTTTAAAAAGTGATGTATGATGGTAGAGGAACTATGCAGTTGTAGATGAAAAGCATGCTTGTTTTCTGAAAGATTTTGGAACAAATAAATAATTTGTAAGAATTGGGAGATAACAAGAAGATGTATAGCTGCCAGAATGGACTTGTCAGGAGAAGATTATATCAAATCAAGTTCGGTTTCTTTCTCTTACAGTTTCTGAAGCCCTGCGTCCAGCTTTGGGCTCAGTAGTACAGAGACGGTGACAAACTGCTGCATGTCCAGTGAGAGGCCCTGAGAAGGATAAAGGGGTGGAGCACACGAAATGGGAGGGGAGGCTGAGAGATCTGGGTTTGTTCAGCCCTAACAGGAGGAGGTTGGGAGGGCGGGAGGTGGCTCCTACTGCAGTCTTCAACTGCCTGATGGGAGAGTGTAGGAAAGGTGGGGCCAGGCTTTTCTTAGAGGCACCAAGTGAACAGTCCAGGGGCAGTGGTTGCAAGTTGCAAGAAAGGCAATTCCAGTTACGTATAATGAAAATGTTTGGCGTTTTTTTAAATTTTTTTTTTCCTGCCCTGTGAGTAGGTAAAAACGGGAATAGATGGCTCAGAAAGGTAGTGGAATCTCCAGCCTTGGTGACAGAGGTTGGCTGGAGAAAGCCTTGAGCAACCTGATACAGGTAACTCTGCTGTGAGCAAGGAGTTGGACTAGATGACCTTCAAAGGCCCTTTCCAACCTAAATCGTACTGTCATTTATGGGCATCATGGGTAGGAGAGAAGGTATGACTCTTAGGTGTCTTGAGTGATAAAACATTAGTCGTTATGTTACCTGACTGTTTTTTTTTCCCCTCTCCAAGACAAGAAAAAATGAGCCTTATGAAACTACTATAGAATATAAGTGGAGCTGAAGGGATTATTATGCCAGCTAAGTACTAAGGGGCAGTTCAGTGGCGAAATCGTAGAATCACAGAATGGTTTGGGTTGGAAGGGACCTTAAAGCCCCCCCAGTGCCACCCCCTGCCCTGGGCAGGGACACCTCCCACCAGACCAGGTTGCTCCAAGCCCCCTCCAACCTGGCCTTGAACTCCTCCAGGGATGGGGCAGCCACAGCTTCTCTGGGCAACCTGGGCCAGGCTCTTACCACCCTCACAGCAAAGAACTTCTTCCCCACATCTCATCTCCCTCTCCCCTCTTTCAGTGTCAAACCCTTCCCCCTCCTCCTAGGGCTCCCCTCCCTCATCCAGAGTCCCTCCCCAGCTTTCCTGGAGCCCCCCCCCCCTTTAGGGACTGGAAGGAAGTACCGGAATGGTCTGGAAAATGTGGAATGAGATACAGTAGGGACATATGTAAGCCACTACTTTTAGACTGTAATAATCAATTTAAAAACAGATGGAAGACAGCTACAGAGTGAGGTGCCTGGCTCCTGTGAGCCATTGAACAAGTCCTAGTCAGTAGTCCCCAGAGGAGGGCAACGGAGCTGGTGAGGGGTCTGGAGAACAAGCCTTGTGAGGAGCAGCTGAGGGAGCTGGGGGTGTTCAGCCTAGAGAAAAGGAGGCTGAAGGGAGACCTTCTTGCCCTCTACAGCTCCCTGAAAGGAGGGTGTAGCCAGGAGGGGTTGGTCTCTTCTCCCAAGAAACAGGCCATGGGACAAGAGGAAATGGCCTCAAGTTGCCCCAGGGGAGGTTTAGGATGTGTACTGGGAACAATTTCTTCCTGGAAAGGGTGGTTCAGCCTTGGAAGAGGCTGCCCAGGGCAGTGGTGGAGTGTAGATGTGGTGCTGAGGGACATGGATTAGTGATAACTTGGCAGTGCTGGGTTAACAGTTGGACTTGATGATGTTAAAAGTCTCTTCCAACCATAATGATTTTATGATTGCTTCAGTGCTGTCGTGAGATTGTATTATTTTTGTCTCCCAGGAGTCATTACCTTTTCTGGAGAGGATTATAAATTATTGGGAGTGGATTTATCAGATCTGTCTGAGCTGGAGAGAGCCCTGGAGGAAGCAGGACTGGACAAGGACATCCCCACCCTCTTCATAGCAGAGGTGGTGCTCACCTACATGGAAAATAGCAGGTCAGTGGATTCATTCTCTGTTAGCTGGATGGTGTAATGAAAAGAACAACCTTCTTTGTATTGATGTCACCCGGGGCTGGGAGACCTGCTGTCTTGTAACTAAAGCCTCAGGAATTCTGTGGAAGTCCCAAAGAGCTCCTGACATCATAATTGTAATGGGATAATTGACATCCACATGACATCCTAAAAGGGAGGAAAAAAAAGAAGAAGAAAAACCTTGAATGAGTGATTTTTGAGTTTCTTGTTGATCCCTTGAATTCTCTGCACGTCAGGGAGGAGATGTTCATAAGTTCCCAGCACAGGGTTGTCGTTTGTGTATTTCCTCTGTCAGGAGGCCTTAGCGGCACACTTTATGGTGCTGCAGGGAGATATATTGCCTCTGCCATTTGGTAGATGGGCCCTCAGTTATTTAATTTCTTATGCCCAATCTGCCTGACAGGTCGGATGCCGTGATTTGGTGGGCAGCAGAGCGTTTCTCTCGGGTGTGCTTTCTGCTGTACGAGCAGATGCACCCAGAGGACCCCTTTGGACGTGTCATGCAGCAGCATTTTAGCCAGATGAACTCCACACTGAATTCTTTGGCGCAGTACCCGGACTGCAAGGCACAGCAGAGGCGCTTTTTTGAAAAGGTAAATACCTGCAGCTCTAGGGCACACATGAAGCATGATTGACCTGGGAAAGATGGTAACATTAACTAATTTTGGAAGTCATCAGCTGTGTCAGTTACAGGTTGAAGGAAACGGGGCCAAGGCTGAGATGCCACCTTCTCTAGTAGCATGATTAGTCACTTGAAGGTCCTTCCAACCAACTTGCAGCCTACTTTCTGATATGGGATTAAGGCAAGGTCGGTTCCTCTGAGACTTTTGATGTAATAAATTAAGTTCTTGAGAGCTTTACAGGTAAGAGACCTATCCTCACCAGATTCTGGGCTGATGCTGTTCCAGCTAGACAGTCTTAAAGGCAGGTGTTTAATTTAGGGTCTTTGTTTTCTTGTGTGAAGTGAGTCTCTATCCTTCCAGAGGTAATAATTTTGAGGGGTTTCTATTTTAGGGCTGGACTGAGTGCAGTGTCATGGATATGAATGAGTTTTTCACCTGTTGTACTCCAGAAGATGAGCAGAAAAGAGTGCAAGCTCTGGAGCCTTTTGATGAATATGAGGTGAGCCTCCTTTATTCTGAGCACTGTGGACCTGGCTTTGATACGATAAGGGGTCTGCAGTTTCTTGTGTACAAGAGCTGCTGAGGCACAGCTGCTCATGGAGGCAGAAAGGATCTTGAATCAAACTCTGTTAATGCAGAGCCCAGAGGAATGTCTACATGAAGTATAATCGGAAGAAAACTCTTTTTGGTGTTAGAAAAGCTTCTTGTTCCTTCCTCAGTGAGTAGTGTCTCAGGGAGACGGTCTTGGCACAGCAAACTAGCTGGAGGCATAAAAGATGTTGTAGATGCTAAAAGTTTGCATGGGTCTAAGGGGCGAGTATTTTAACGAAAGAGAAGTCTGTTGAGGATTGCTGAATACGTAATAATACACTTGATGTGAGATTCCTGTCTGCAGATGGTTGGGAGCACTCCTGGGAGCAGTAGATGCACTTGTCCTGCTCTCTGCGTTTCTGTAGGCTATTACTGTTTGTCATACAGGTTTCTAGTTTCAGGTACTTTTTGGTCTGACTTTGTACAGCCGTTCCTATATTAACGATTGAAATTTAACTATGACGGTATTCTGTGCTGTTTTTATGTTAACTGCTGGCAAAGTTTGCAGCTACGTAAAGTCTAGAAGAAAAGTGAAAGATACTGAGTCATTTTGAGGTAAATATCCTGTAGGATTCTTACTAGAAGTTTCCCTTTGGATTTTGTGGTTCTCTGTTTATATTTCTCTCTAGAAATGTAGCACTCTGCAGTATGAAAACAATGGGCTTGCATTTATATTGCCAACTTGCAGGATCTGCTCTGCTACGTGGATGCAAAAGTGATGACTGAAAGATGCTGCCAGGTTTGCAAAGTGGGGTAGAAATGTCTCTGAGAATTATTGTAGATCAGGGCAGTTGCTCTTACAGGGAGAAAGTAAAGACTTTTTATCGTTGCCCTTACAGAGGAGGTTAACGTGCACAAGTCCAAGCAGAAAAATGTGCATAGGAGTAGGCTGTGTGATACCAGATAACTCCACAATTAGCCTTTGAGAGAAAGTAAGATCCAGGTCTTGACCCACAAACAGAGGATTCTTCCATTTTCAGTATTTATATTCATTTTTGGATATCACTTTTCAAAAGATGCTCTTTACTTCTGGTAGAAGTTGGGCCAATGATGCTAATATTGTGGTTTTTTGGCCTTTTACGTTCATGTTTATGCCTTCTAGCTACGCAGTTACCTGATATATCCCACCCTCTGGGAATGAACGTAACCAATTCCTTCATGTCTGTAAAAGCCAGAGGTACTATCCTGTACAGTCCTCCTGCTTGGGCTTCTGCCTCTCAGTGGTTCCAAGGCCAGGCTGGAAATCATATTTATGTATTATCGGCCAGCAGAGACCAAGTGGCACCTTTGAATTTTTGTGATTTCTTTGGGACCATTTACAGAAAAGACCTTTAAGAAACCTTAATCCCTTTGGTATACAGCCCTTGCTCTTGCCTAGGATCAGAACTGGGAAGCAGAAAGGGAAGCTGATTCAAAAAAAAAAAAAAAAAAAAAAATTCCTCATGCAATGTATAATCAAGCTACGGAACTCCTTGTCACAGCGTGTTACAGACAATAACAGTTTATGTGAGTTCAAAGAGCAACTGGATAGGTTTATGGATGAGAAATCCATCAGGGATTGTTTGATACAGCTTCTTGCTTAGAAAATCCCTGAGCTGTAAATTTTTGAAGGTTGGGGTGAAGCAGGTATTTACACGCCTGCTCTTTCTCAGATTCAACTTTAGTCTTCTGATTTTGGCTACTGTTGGAGACAGTGCTAGGTTCGGCTGGTCTTTGATTTGATCACCTGGCCATTCTGAGATCCTTACGGCTGCTTCCTCTTAAGATTTTGAGGGCAATTGTTTGTTTTTGGTTTTTCCTTTGGGCCTGCTACAGGAATGGCATCTGAAATGTTCTCATTACTTTGTCCTGACTGCATCAAAGGGGATGGAACCTTCCTGGACTCCATTGTTACCCAATATGACAGGTACATACTCGCTAGTTCTCATAGAATTCTTTTATCCCGTGCAGGCTTCTCTGAGAGACTTTAGGAGACAGTAAAACCCTGGAAGGAGCAGATGGGTTGCTGCCATCTGAGTAGCTTTCTCCATCCTTCTAACAGTGGTTCTGCTGTCCATAGCGTGGCCAGGGCCACCTCCTGACTCTGCTGGGTCTGATCAGTCTCATTCGTTCAGTTTATTGAGCCTTCCAGCCTGAGCAGCTCTTCCTTCTGGTGACACTGGGGATGCTGCAGTGCCAGTCCACCCTGCTGCTCTGTTTGGGGATCCCACAGACTCTCCCTTCTCAATTTATTCCCACTTCCCTCCACGCATGGCTCTCTAAGCCATTCTATCCTTCCAGCTCCTGAAAGCTTATATTTTACTTCTGCACTATCAAAATGTGGCACTTCAGGGCATGCTCTAGAGATTGTGGGGGTCTTTTGTGTGTATGGTTGGACTCGGTGGTCTCAGAGGTCCTTTCCAACCATGAAGGTTCTGTGATTCTGTGAAAGTACTGTTCAGCAGAGCACTCAGGAGCGTGGCACAAAGTTTGTGCTTTGTTATCCCCTGTGTGTGGAATTGTACGTGTAGTATTTTTGTTTCTGAAATGCTTTTAAATCTGTATGTTGCTTTTTTTGGATGAGTGAATATTCTCTTATAATAGGACCATTGGAGTTAACAGAGATTATTCATCATGCTTTAGAACTTTATTTCAATGCTTTTGTGAAAGTAGAAAATCTAGAAAGAAACTTTGAAATCCAACTTCCAGGTGTTTGTCCTTTTTCTGCTGTTCTTTGCTATTTAAGTAGCCAGAAGGGTACTGCTTTTGAAGGTGTTGCAGCGATTCCTGTCTTGCTACAGCAGTTTGAGACGCTGCAGTCTCTTGGCCGGTCTCGCCCCCACCCTGTCAGAGCGGTCTCAGAGCTGTGTCAGGAGCTGGGCAGCAGGGAGCAGAAGCTGGAAGTTGGCGCAGTGGTATTTTAAGCCACTACAGCTTGATTTCTAGGGCACCTCTGGCAACCTGCCTCACAATTTTTTCTTCTTGAAAAGCTGAACAGACTTGCTTAATCTCTCGTTTAAAATGTAGTCCTTGGTTCTTGTTTGTGCAGAAGTTCTTTGGTTCTCTTTGGCTTACAGTTCCTCGTTGTGATGGTCCTATTGGGATGGCTGGGAGCATCCCTGTGGCAGCATGTCCAATGCGCTCCGGAATTTCTGGCCTGAGACGTTACGGTCACCACTCTGTTCTTATAAAACCCAACGTGATCCTCACCACTGGAGGTTTTGGGGAGGAGGATGGACATCACTGCCGTATGAGGAATTTTCATGTGCTAATTAAGCATGCAGGCTGCTGGAAAGCTGGCTGCGTGAGAAAGGAAAACCCTGATAAAAGATGGGGTGAGTTCCCATAATGATGGCAAGTTTCTGGAAGACTTTTTGTACTAACAACAAAATAATGTCTTACGGAAAAGTGATGTCACAATGCAACTGTGCTGGCAGTCAAAGAGATCTGAAGGTTCTGAATAACAAGTGTCGGGTCCTTAGGAAGAATTACTTTACTGAAAGAGTGGTCAGGCACTGGAACAGCCTGCCCAGGGAGGGGGTTGAGTCACCATCCCTGGAGGTATTTAAGAGACGTGTAGATGTGGCACTTCAGGGCATGCTCTAGTGGCCAAGATTGTGGGGGTCTTTTGTGTGTGTATGGTTGGACTCGGTGGTCTCAGAGGTCCTTTCCAACCCAAAGATTCTGTGATTCTGCCCTTGGGTCACACCAACCCCATGGATGCTCCAGGTTGAGGGAAGAGTGGCTGGAGCTGCCCCATGGAAAAGGACCTGGGGGTGTTGGTTGACAGGGGCTGAATATGAGCCAGCAGTGTGCCCAGGTGGCCAAGGAGGCCACCAGCATCCTGGCCTGTGTCAGGAACAGTGTGGCCAGCAGGACTGGGGCAGTGACCATCCCCCTGGACTGTGCACTGGGGAGGCCTCACCTTGAGGGCTGGATCCAGTTTTGGGCCCCCCACAACAGGAAAGACCTTGAGGGGCTGGAGCGTGTCCAGAGGAGGGCAATGGAGCTGGTGAGGGGTCTGGAGAACAAGCCTTGTGAGGAGAGGCTGAGGGAGCTGGGGGTGTTCAGCCTAGAGAAAAGGAGGCTGAAGGGAGACCTTCTTGCCCTCTACAGCTCCCTGAAAGGAGGGTGTATCCAGGGGGGTTGTCTCTTCTCCCAAGGAACAGGCCATGGGACAAGAGGAAATGGCCTCAAGTTGCGCCAGGGGAGGTTAAGGATGTGTACTGGGAACAATTTCTTCCTGGAAAGGGTGGTTCAGCCTTGGAAGAGGCTGCCCAGGGCAGTGGTGGAGCCTCCATCCCTGGAGGGATTTCAAAGCCGGGCAAGCGTGGTGCTGAGGGACGTGGGTCAGTGGTGGTTTTTCTCAGTGCTGGGTTAACAGTTGGACTCGATGATCTTAAGGGTCTTTTACAACCTAAATGATTCTATGGTTGTATAAATTTCATGGGAGAGAGATTGGTGTGAATCGTGATGCTTTGTATCTCTGCAGATGAGCGGTTGTACCACACCGTGTCCTGTCTCTCGAACGGTCTGGCCCTGGTGGTAGGAGGACGAACATCCCCATCAAGTCCAGGCTTGGGAATGTTGTGGCTCAAGTTCCCCGAGACCTGTAGTGCCTCGGAGCCAGAGGACGTTACCGTGGAGCTTGTAAGTGTGCAGCCTGCTGCTGAGCCAGCTGCTTTGCGTTGGAGACACAGCACAACTGAAGTCACATTCAAAGGTAAAAAGCCTGGAAAGAATGAAAATGGCTGTAGGTATGTGGGGGTATGTACAAATTCCAGAATATATGGGGCAGTCCTGTCCAGACAGTGAGGTCTGAAAGGCAGATTGTCATGATGTAGCCTTACTTTTTATGTAGTACAGGCTATTTTGGAAAGAATATGATACTGATAGATTCGTCACCACTTTACAGAATCCAATTACATTTCATTAAGATTTTGTTCTAGTGGTGTTTTTTTTTTTTCCCCTAGGTTTAATCTTTATGTTAATGTATTTTTCTTATCATATCTACCCAGTTCTTGTGCCTTTTTTGTTTGCCAAGTCCAAAAGTACTTGTGAGAGGCTTTACAAAATCTTTACAAAAGGGAAAGAGTGAGCAATCTCAGCTGAGTTTCCTGAACTGAGCAACTGACTTGGTTTATCCAACAGCAGGACTTCAGTTCTCTATGCCATTAGTACGTGGTTGATTTGTTACAGAACCTGTACAAGGGATACCTTGGGATAATTACTTCTATTACAGATGAGGATTTATCTGTTTTCCTGGGATAAATAGATGTCATTGTGTTGCTATGATTTATGTACTTACTGTTTTCTAATTTTATTAGTTCTACAGGTGTAATCTTTCTGTTGCTTAAATTTTCATTCCTTGAGTCTATTAGGTATTTTAAAAAACACATTTTATTTTGGTTTTAAGACTGTAGTGTGTGATTTCCATTCAGACCCTAAACATCCAGAAACTACATAAATAAGTGGATGATGAGGGCCTCCTGAATGACCACAAACGTGAAGAAACAGCTTCTTAGTAAAAATATTGTCTTCCATGTGTCTTATAAAAGACCTAGATACGGGCGTAATTCCTTAACCTATGAAGCAATTTCTTGCATTTATTGCTGAAGTCTGGAAATGTTCATCAGGTTGTAGGGTGTCGTAATACATAGTGTATAAAACTCCTGCCTGACTGCATTAATTTCTATCTTTGGTCAGCTTCCCTTCTGTGCAAAGAGAAATCTTTGGTTTTGTGACATACCAAATTCTAACTTCTCTTTCCATCTGGTTGTCCCTTTTCCGTAGGGGAGAAGTACCTGTTCCTGTATGGCGGCCGCTCTGCTGCAGAGCCTGTGCTTGGGGATTGGTGTTTCCTGCACACTCGGGATCTTTCCTGCACTGGGGTAAGAACTTAGGGAGGCCCCGGGCAGTAGAAGTTGCCTTCACTTCCTTAGTGCGTGCTGCTGTGTTGGGAGCCCAAATAGTTGCATCTGGGAGGTGCCCGGGTCCTGTCACCTGTGGTGGTCTTGTCCCAGATGTCTGGCACTGAGACTTCCACTCCTGCCCCATGCCCAGCCCTGCTCACATCCCCCATCTAACTCAGCTCGTGTTCCCAAATTCACTCACGCTGTCCCCCTCCCCAGTAGCCGGCACCCTGCAGACAAAGTGTTTGAGAGCCATGAAGATGTTCCCAAGCTCGGTGGCTCTTCCAGCTCCTGATGGACCCTCACTTGCTCCAGTGGCTGGCACAAAAGGCCCAGGAATGCTCCCCCCAGCTCTGACCCCCTTTGCGGCTCCATCTTCAGCGGTGCTCGTCTCTGCAGGGGACAGGATGCAGCACAGCCCTCTCGACGTGTGCGGTGGGAACCAAGAGAGCATGCACCTTCCAGGGGAAGGTTTTGAAGGACTTGTAGCTGTTGAGTCTGGAGAAGATTCAAGATAGCAATAAATCTCCAAATATGTAAAATATAGTTGCAGAGAGGAGAAACAAGTTGTTCTCCATTTTTGCTTTGAGTAGTAGAAGGAATTTGTAGAAAGAGCGACTTCCATTGGACACTGAGAAAAGCTATTAATCTTTGTTGTGGTTTTGGCCGGAGTGACCAGTCAGAACGACAGGTGCCCTCTCCCTCCCTCTCTTAGGAAAAGAGAGGAGAGGAAGAGATAAAAGAGATTTATGAGTTTAGAAAAAAACTAAACTACTTTAATGAAAATATTAATAAATAATGAAATAATAAATAATAAGAAAAGAAAAAAAAAGTATACAGTATAAACAAAACTGTATCAAGCTCCCAGGATGACAATCATATCACCAGCAGACATAGGGAAAAGTCCCAGACTGGACTCAGTGGTGGACAGGAGCTGGATTCTGGATATGGAGTCAGGAATGCTGGGATCGGGATCAAAGGCAGAGGAAGAGACAGGGTCCTCCTCAGACGTTGGCCATTGAAGGAAGAGAGTTCCAGAGGTGACCCTTTGATCCCTCAGCTTTTATACTGAGCATGGGGCAGATGGGATGGAATACCCCTGTTGGTCAGGTTTGGGTCATGTCTCCTGTCCCCTCCTCCCCACAGGTGGGACCCCTCTACACTTTTCCGTTTCCGACCCTCCAACGGGGCAAATAACGGAACTGGCTGACCTTGGTTGTTAACAGCAATGAGGATAAGCAAGGGCCTCTCTGCACAGCGTTCCTTGGCACGTAGCACAGACATTGGTCTGATCACTCTGAGAACGAGCAGTTTTCTCCACGATACGCCGTTAATTTCAGAGAGTTAGAAGAGGCCTGGCTAAGACGTAAAATCACTGAACAGAAAGTTGGTTCTGTTTTACTTCAAACGGGGACAATCTTGAAGATAGTGGAATGCTGAAATAGACTGCCTGAAGAGGGGAGGGATTCTTGTCATTGCAGACTTTCTGGAACTATTAGCTAGCGATCTGTCCAGATGACAACAGAGATAGTTGAATTTGCTTTAGGAGAAAGGGATGGACCAGGTGGCCCCCGAAATTTTCTCCACAAGTTTGTAAACTTGTGTTTCTCAGGTGCATGTCTTGCATGCACGAATGCAATGAAGTTACCTCTCATAAATGTGCAGGTGTGAGCAACATTAAATGTACTGAGGGCCAGAGAAATGTTGGAGGTCCACGATGAATGGAAACACTTCTGCTTGGCCATCCCTAGAGGAACATTGGTAGGTTAGGGTTTTTTTGATTGTTCCCTATCATGCTTACTCCATTCCCCTCCAGCAACAATAGCAGGAAAGAATGTCACCTCCCACAGGGGCGTGCAACAGGAAGAGATTGTTTAAGAGCCTGGAGGTGAAGACAACACTTGGCTTGGCAAACTTCAGCCTTGGACTTGTGTTTTCCTAGATTCCTGTTGAGGGTCCAGGACCAGAAAGCCGTCACTCTCACAGTGCCTGTAGCTGGAAAGGAGGAGCACTAATTGCAGGAGGTCTGGGAGCAGCTGAGCAGCCCTTGGGTTCAGTTTTCTTTCTGAGGGAGCTTGAAGGTGGCTTTCGGTGGCAGACAGTAGAGACACATCCTCCTCTGATCCCAAGGTAGGTTGAAGGCCTTCAGCAGTGAGTCTTTGGCCTGTCTCTAGCTCCCTCTTACTAATGGAGTTCAACCTCATTTGGAACTTACAGGTATTCACATACTGCACACGTGCATGATGGAAAACTTCTGCTTGTTGGTGGGGTGTGGTTTCACTCATCTTGTGTGCCAGGCGTCACTGTCGTTGACTTAATAACTGGTCTCTGCGTGGACTATACCATTAATGCGGTAAGCACTGACATTTTTCTTTCAAGGTGAACAGTGTTGTGTGAAGGAAGGTGGTAACTTCAGAGCTGTTCCCTGAAACGGAGTGGGGAATGCAGAGTATGCAAATTTGCGAGTGGAATAAACATACCCCTGAGGTAGAACCTAATTCTGAAGTGCTTTTGCCAACTCGGAGAAAATCAGAATCACAGAATTACAGAATCGTAGTGGTTGGAAGGGACCTCAGAGATCATCGAGTCCAACCAACAGTAAAAAAAAAACAAAACAAAAAAAAAAAACAAAAAAAAAAAACCACAAACAAAACCACCACCCACCACCTGAACACACAACAACAACAACCAAACCAAAAACCATCACCCACCCACACAGCACCCCACCACAAACCAGTAATCTTGGACACTAGAGCATGCCCTGAAGAACCATGTCTACACGTTTCTTAAATACCTCCAGGGATGGTGACTCCACCACCTCCCTGGGCAGCCCATTCCAATGCCTGATAACCCTTTCAGTAAAGAAATGTTTCCTAATATCCAACCTGAACTTCCCCTGGCGCAACTTGAAGCCATTACCCCTTGTCCTATCATCTGTGACTTGGGAGAAGAGACCGACCCCCGTCTCTCTACAGCCTCCTTTCAGGTACTTGTACAGAACAATAAGGTCTCCCCTCAGTCTCCTCTTCCCCAGACTGAACAACCCCAGCTCCCTCAGCCTCTCCTCGTAAGACTTGTGCTCCAGACCCCTCACCAGCTTCGTTGCCCTTCTCTGGACCCGCTCCAGCACCTCAATGTCCCTCTTGTGGTAGGGGGCCCAAAACTGGACACAGTACTCGAGGTGGGGTCTCACCAGTGCCGAGTACAGGGGGACGATCACCTCTCGGTCCCTACTTGCCACACTGTTCTTGATACAGGCCAGGATGCTGTTGACCTTCTTAGCCACCTGGGCACACTGCCGGCTCATGTTCAGCCGACAGTCGACCAACACCCCCAGGTCCTTTTCTGCCAGGCAGCTCTCCAGCCACTCTGCCCCAAGCCTATAGCGCTGCCTGGGGTTGTTGTGACCGAAGTGCAGGACCTGGCACTTGGCCTTGTTAAACCTCATCCCGTTGGTCTCGGCCCATCATAGTGTTAAGAGAGGGAGAGTCTGAGTGCACAGGAGACTGGAGGGCACAGAGCTGCTCTGTTGCAGACACGGGGGGCACAATGCAGCTTGGGCCCAAGCAGAGCACTTTCAGGATGTCTGTGGAAGAAGAGAACAGATCAAACCAGAGCCTCAGTTGGTCTTTATGGAGGTCTGTGGTATAATTTCATTAGAAACTTCACAGGGGAAATTGCTGCATGCTCTAGCTGCTGCCTGAAGTATGAGAAGAAAACGGCATAGAAATACTGGAAACTCCACTTAAACACAAGCAAATGTTTGACTGTAAGGGTGATTGACCACTGAAGAGGTTGCTCAGAGAGGCTGTGGTGTCTCCATCACTGGACATACCCAAAACCTGAAGGGGGAAGGTACTGAGCACCCTGCTGTAGCGCAGCCTGCTCTGAACGGGGGGTTGGATGAGGTGATACTCAGAGGTCCCTTCCAACCACAACCGTTCTGTGACTAGTCTGTGATTCGGTACAGAACAATCATACAGGTGATGTCACAGAGCTGGATACTCTGGGCAAAAGTTAGCCTAAATCTGTGAGTAGCCTTCACCTGTGATAATACTGCCTGGAGTACAAGAAAGACACGAAGCTGTTGGAGTGGGGCCAGAGGAGGCCACGGAGATGCTGGGAGGGCTGGAGCAAAGCTGTTGGAGCGGGGCCAGAGGAGGCCACAGAGATGCTGGGAGGGCTGGAGCCCCTCTGCTGTGAGGACAGGCTGAGAGAGTTGGGGGGGTTCAGCCTGGAGAAGAGAAGGCTCTGGGGAGACCTTCGAGCCCCTTCCAGTCCCTCAAGGTGGGGGGCTCCAGGAAAGCTGAGGGGGGAGTTTTTACAAGAGCATGTAGTGGTAGGATGAGGAGTAATGGCTTCAAGCTGAAAGAGGGGAGATTGAGCTGAGATGTGGGGAAGAACTTCTTTGCTGTGAGGGTGGTGAGAGCCTGGCCCAGGTTGCCCAGAGAAGCTGTGGCTGCCCCATCCCTGGAGGGGTTCAAGGCCAGGTTGGAGGGGGCTTGGAGCAACCTGGTCTGGTGGGAGGTGTCCCTGCCCAGGGCAGGGGGTGGCACTGGGGGGGCTTTAAGGTCCCTTCCCACCCAAACCACTCTGATTCTGTGAGAAAGCTTCTGTTCCTTGACAAGTTTTTATTTACCTTAAATGTGTGTCTTTATGTAAAAGGGTTTGTTTTTTATAATGGGCAGTATGGGTGCCTCTGGCTGACCTTGCAGCATTTTCCTGAGGACATAAAGCATGAAGTATACTTAAATGTAGTTTTGTTTTTTCTTACTCTCTGTAGTAGAAGTTGTAAGTGGCATAGTATCCTTTACATAAAATAAACTACTCTTGTTGGATAGCAGTGAGGACAGGTATAGTTATAGTAAAGTTCTATCTAAAAGAAGAGAACTTCTTTGTTTACATTGAGTAAGTGGCTGCAGGTGTGTCGGTGTGAATGCCAAAGGCTGACATGGATTCAAAAAGCAACTGGCTGTATTCTTGGAAGGAAGAACGTTAAGGTTCTGGGAGTATGAGGACATTCTTTCCCATTGAAAACCAAGGGGACGGCAGGTTGTTGGGTGGGTGGCGGGTACCAGAGGAGTGTGTCATAGTTTCCTTGTTCCCGTGTTCTCTAGTGTCCGCTTTTGCCCACATTTGTGGGTGGTATAGTGGACTAAATGGCCCTAGATGGGATCCAGTGTGGCCATTCTTACCTCTCTAATGAAGGTACGATGTGAAATATCTCTGCAGCGTTCTATGAGGGTGTTGAAATCCTGCGTGTTCAAAATTACCTTTCCTTTTTTAGGAGCATCTGGAGTGGCCATTAATGCTACATAACCATAGTAGTGTCTTCCTGCCAAACGAGAAGGAGTTGGTGCTTATTGGCGGTGGTGGGAACTGCTTCTCCTTTGGGACACACCTGAACCCAGAGCCTGTCTCGTTGAGCCTCAGCAGTATCCTGGCCAGCCACTGACTGGGACCAAACAGGACTCAGCCGTGCTGCTGCATGTGGCAAGACATCTTACTTGTAGGTCCAGGAGCAGCAAAACGTTTCCACAAAGGTTTTGTGTCCAGAATGCTTTTGTAAAGGTGGGGTTAGGAGGGACAGTTATGGCCAGGGGTTGCACACCTCATCTGCTGCTCCTGTGCTTGCTCTTCTGTCTTTATTGAACAGTACTTTAACTCTGTTGATTCTGCATCAGCTAACATTTGAAGTCTTCTTCTGTGCTTGGAACAGTGTTTGAGCACAACGTTCAAACGAGGATGATCTTGAGAAGAGACATGCGCTTCTGTCTAGATGTATTTTATACAGAATGACCAAATTAGTCCGGGGAGGTTTTTGTTTTGGGGAAAGCCCCATGGAAAACGACTAGACAGAGACTCCTTGGAGCATCAACTAGAAAAGGAGAAAGGGAGATCTCTAAAGTGGTTCCAAAATTGGTTGAGGCTGCTGATTTGGATCCCCAAATCCAGGCATCTGAAAATCAGATTGCCTTTGGAGTCTTCTGTGAGAGAAGGTGTCTCTAACCATGTGAAATGAAGGAGGTGGTGGAATAACCTCCGTGGCTTTTTGTGGCTTCTGTTGGCTGTGCCAGGGGCACACAATGGCCAGTGCGGGGCCTGGAGCGTGCCCAAGGGGCTGGCAGAGGCGGGAGCGGGACAGTCCCTGGGTTCCGTGTCCCACCCAGCTCCCTCCTCCTGCGGTTGGGAATGGCCGGTGTCCGGCATCCAGAGGAGACTGGGGAGGTCCTGGGGCTCGGCAGGGCCTCAGCGGGGGAGCGTGTAAATTGCGGGGCTGCAGGTGCAGCGGTGGGGGCGGGCGGT
>JARKVS010014487.1:0-35327 GCA_030770645.1 Numenius phaeopus
TTGCCTTTACCTGAGGCTGGGGTAACCCAGACTGTTTTCCCCAACGTCATTTGGGGGCGCTTTTGTCACCAAGAAGCCTGACTTTGGAGGCTCAAGCCGCCTTAAAAAAGGTCTCCTGGGCTATAGAGACTTGCCAGGCAAATAAAATATACCCAGAGGTGTCCTTTCAACTGCTCATAAAAAAATCCCACTTCACAGCCATATGCCTTAATTTTTCAATGGGATGAGAGTCGACCAGACCCTCTGACCATTATTGAATGGGTTTTCCTCCGACACCAACTGCAGAAAACAGTTGTAACCCTACCAGAGTGTTTTGCCATGCTAATAATAAAGGCCAGACAGCATCTGTTGGCGCTAGTGGGACAAGAGTTCTCTCACATTATTTTGCCAACAGATACTCAGGTACTGCAATGGCTTCTTCAAACTTCAGTTCTTTTCCAGACAGCAACAATGGAATTTCCAGGGGAATTAAGTATACATAGCCTAAGCCATAAACTGCTTCAACAAGACTTTACGCTATATGAACTCCCGAAAGTTAGTCATGTGCCTCTGCAGGCTATAACCGTCTTTACAGATGGCTCCGGCAAAACTGGCCGATCTGTTATAGTATGGCAAAACCCTGAGACAAAAACTTGGGTTTCAGATGTCTGTCGGGTTGAGGGCTCTCCGCAGATCATTGAACTTGCCGCTGTAGTTTGTTTTTCAAAAATGGAAAACCCCTGTAAATATAATTACTGACTCTGCCTATGTGGCCGGGCTAGTGCCACACTTAGAAAATGCTTGCTTGAAATAAACTTCTAACCCATTGTTGTATTCACTGTTATGGCAATTTTTATGCTTACTAAATGATAGAAAACATCCTTATTTTATTATGCACATCCGCACGCATACCAGACTTCCGGGACCGTTGATAGAAGGAAATCGTCATGCGGACACTTTGACTCTTGCGGTGCAAATAACACCACAAGCAGTCGAACAGGCACGTCTTTCGCATGTCTTCTTCCATCAAAACGCAAGGGCACTACAGAAGACATTCTCCCTCACCTCGTCACAGGCAAAAAACATTGTTACTGCTTGCCCAGATTGTCAGCGCTTCCACCCCTCTCCGCCAGCTGCGGGCGTTAACCCGAGGGGTCTTACCACCCTGGAGCTGTGGCAGACAGATGTGACTCATTTCCCTGAGTTCGGTCGTCTGAAATATATCCATGTCTCTGTGGATACGTTTTTTGGGGCCATACATGCCACTTATCATACTGGGGAAAAGGTCCGAGACGTTATTAAACACTTTTTGCTTGCCTTTGCAGCCCTTGGCATCCCGCACGCAGTAAAGACAGATAATGGCCCTGCGTATATATCTCAAAGACTGAAATTATTTTTCCAAGACTGGGGCGTCAAACATACCACTGGTATTCCTCACTCCCTGACCGGTCAAGCCATCATCGAAGGATCTCATGGCACCTTGAAACGCTTGCTAACTAAACAAAAAGGGGGAATTGCGGATGTGGTAATGTCTCCACAAGAAAGCCTGGCTAAAGCCCTATATGTATTTAATTTTTTAAATTTATCTGTTAATACGAAATCTGCAATCAGTCACCATTACGCGTCTTTACGGGCAGACAGGGACCCTGTAGAAGGCAAAGCGCAGGTGTTAATTCGTAATCTTGAGTCTGGGACTATAGAAGGTCCATTTCTGTTGATAACCTGAGGGAGAGGGTATGCTTGTGTTTCCACAGGTAACGGACCACGGTGGGTTCCAGCAAGGTGTGTTCGTCCGTGCCGACAACATTCGAATCAGAAGGACTGAATGAGCCTGCTCTCCTGGTTCGGGTTATCTGCTCTGCATAATCAAGAGAGATCCCAGCTATGGAAAACTGAGTACAGTGTATTCGGAGAACCATCTGAGCACTGGTCAGAAAAAGCAGATATATATCGGAGCATAGGTACACAACCCCTTGCCTTAGACTGGGAACATCATAACGATACACCTGTCCTGAGAGAACCCTGGAGAATTCCCTGCTTGGAATGTCCTGGCAGTCACCATCAAGCTTGGGTACTCTGCCAATGCATTCTCTGCAGCGATAGATGGTATTGTGCCTCAACTAAGAGACAAGCGCGGTGTGCACAGTGTAGAACAAAAAGGGGAACTGATTATTAAACCTCTGCCCTTATAAAAACTCTGATTTGCGGCAGAAGGAGGCTAGTCCCGGAACTCTGGGAAGTCCCCGAGGAACTTTGGGAAAAAATGCTACAAAAATGCAGCCGTCGCTTTGCATGGAAAAATCAAGCATGATTATAGCCTCATTATTATTATTTTTATTGGGTGAGAATCAAGGGTTGCTGCCCCCACTACCTAATGATAACATTTGGCTAAGCTTAGCGAAAACCTTAAATCAAGATACACTTTGTCTATCGATGGCCCAGCCTCAAAACCCTTTTCATACATGTCTAGTAGACCTACCATTAGACAATGTCTCAGCTACAGTAGCAGAAGGAAGGGGGGGGGGGGTGCCAAAAACTCAATGTAACATATCTACTGCCGAATTCTTTTTAATGATTGGGGTCTAACAGATTGGATGCAATCAGCCTTACAAATTGTGCTTTTCTGTATCATCATCTTTTTGGGTATTATGATTTGTATTCCTTGCTTGTTACAATGTGTACAGCGTTTGATTAACAAAAAACTAGCTGCTGCTTTTATTGTAAATACACGGACTGTATGTCCTTGTGGAGGAAGAAGCAGCTGTGGATGTGGACCTGGGGAACAGCACTGATGACATCCTCGCACTGGTGGGCAGAAAACCATGGGAAAAGTAAATGGAGCAGCCAGTACACAGCTCCTGAGAAGGACGAGCAGGCGACGTCCGCGTGCTGTCTTTGTGTATACCATACATGGAACATGTTGTGAAAACTATGATAAGGTAGTAGCAGCAGTGGGAAAGTACCAATGTGTTTTGTGAGACTAGGGAATGGAATAATACTAGCTGTGTGTTGAAAGATATATAAAGAGCTTTGTGATGCTAATAAAGGTCTTCGCTTCACTCTCTGGCGGAGTCCGTGTTGCTAATTGCCACACCCTTGGGTGGACCCCATCAAACCCCATAGACTTGTATGTGTATAGGTGCTGTAGCAGGTCACTAACCATTTCCCCTTGGATTATGAGGGCTTCATTCTGCTCCCCATCCCTGTCTTCCAGCTCAGGGGGCTGGGTACCCCTAGAACAACTGGTCTTACTATTAAAGACTGAGGCAAAGAAGGCATTAAGTACCTCAGTCTTTTCCTCATCCTTGGTCACTATGTTTCCCCTTGCATCCAATAGAGCATGGAGATTCTCCTTAGCCCTCGTTTTGTTGCTAATGTGGAAACATGGAAAAGAAGTAGGGGATAGTAGCCTGTGCTTTTAACCAGTGGTGGCAGTCTCTCTGTGACATCCCAGATTTTGGCTCCTGGCAAGCAGCAAACTTCCCTTGACTGTATATCAGGCTGACAGATGGGTGCCTCAGCGCCTCTCAGCAGAGAGTCACCCACTGCTAGCACTCACCACTTCCTTTTGCAGCTTTTAATATGTGCTGCCGGTGTGGTTTCTCCCTGTGAATCTTGTTCATTGGCTTCACACACTGCAGAGGCTTCATATCTGTTGCTGATTGGTACATATGAGGAAGGGGAATGAAGTTATATCCTGTTCCCATGGGTCACCAGAGACCATGGCACCTCTTTCTCCAAGGTGCTTTCTGTTCGCTGTTGACACTCTTTGTCTGGTAGTCCTTGGAGGTCAGTGCCACGGGGCCCTAGTATTTCTTGCAAAGTCTCAAATAATACTCTGTTTCCTGTTCTCCCTCCCTAATCCATCTGCTTCCTGAGTGACTCCACCAGAGCACACCTTCCACAAGTGAAGCTTCCACTCTCCTCCACCCAAGACTGTGGGGTACAGTCTTTGCATACCTCCACCTGGACAGCAGCTTTCCTGGCAGGAAGTTCTGTCTGTATGGCTGCCTCCACTCATCCCAGGCTAGCCTGAGTAGGCAGCTGATTCCTGTCTGCTGCAGAGCACAGCCCTTGCCTGGTCTCTACCACCATGGTTCTGAAGTGCTGCCTAATAAGCCCTTCTAATTCCCTGGAGACCTCAAACTTCTGGGTAGGTTTGCACAACCAGCATCTAGCTGGGTTGACCATTGGGGCTGCAGCCTAAGCTTGTGGGTGAGCAGAGCAGACAGCAGCCCGACAACTGGTAGAGCGTGCTGCCCTTCTCGAAAAGCCCTTCTGCACGAACTGCCATGTAAACTGCTGTGCTGCTTCCCTCAGACGCTGCTCCCTGCATCGCTCCCCTAAGATGCCATATTGTAGATGTTTTTGCTTTCTTTCGTTATTCTAAATTTATACACATTAGATTTGAATCGGCAGCTAATTTGATAGTTTAGGCTTCCTATATCTGATAAGGAAGATAAGCAATTTAAGAAAACTGATGTTATTGAAAAAGAATTCAGAGAGGCCCATAGGTATTTTAAAGTTCTTAGCTATTTAAAATGTTTTGTTACACTGGTTAGGATCTAGGAAGATAGTGTCTCTGTAGAAACAGTTCATAATTTACAGTACACAAGAGGAAAAAATCTATTTTAAAAACTGTCATACTTTTGGGGTGGTCTGGTTGTCACCTTTGTATAAAGGTCATAGGTGTTCTGTTCTCAGAATGGAATGACTTCTGTCAGTGCAATGGAAAAATTTCTTTTCACAATTCTATTTATGTAGAGGTAATCTGCATATAGATAAATCCTTCTGCTGTTTTATCACATTAGGGAGCTGTCTACGCATTTCTTAGACATTTTGGACTACATGTCAATTCCAGTGGCATGTTCATAATCTATTGGAAGTAGCACTAATTCTGTTGCCAGCCTTCTGGCAAGGCAACTATTATTGAACCTTGGCTTAGCTTCATGCTGCCAAGGAGACGATCATGTCTCTTTCTGAAGTAAAAAGGAGATTTTTCTTTCACACTTTGAAGTTTTGACACTAGAGTCAAAATATGTGGCTGAGTTGCAGGTTGTGTAAATATGGCTTCTATAGTACTGGACAGATAGACAGTTCTGTGGCTGGTTTTGGCATTTTGCTAATGTGAGAATATTTTTATTGATGTGTATCTTTTTTTTTTCTTTTCCTTTTCACCTTCTCCAACATATGAGAGTCCACTGTCAGGAAGAAAAAAATTCTTTAAATACATACACCCCTGCAAAAATTCAACCAATGCCACTTGAAACTTTGCCTGAAAGGCTAGCAATAGAGAAGTCAACTTGATGTAAATAATTTCTGTCAGAGGCAAAATAGCTAACTTCATTAAATTATTTCCAACAGTAGTTTTGTTCTTACATATCGCATAATTTCTCAGGGTAGCTTTCTTTTAACATTCCCTATCCATGTAAGTGGGTTCATTATAGTAGTTACATAGAACTCATAGCACTGCACAAATACTTTTACTAACAATACTGTATTAATAGTTAAGCTCTGAAGCGTTTGAAAGAATTTCTGTGTAACAGTTCCTAACTGAAGATCTGCTGTTTACAAAACTGGGGAAGGAAGAAAAATATCTGAAGTAATTTAAATAGCTGCTACTATACATCTGGAGATTGACTGTTGAAAGGCAAGCTTCCCCAAAAAGCTTATAGATTCTGAAATTTTTTTAAAAGTCTGATGAGATCAAAAGGAAATATTTTTTAATGCTTTATTTATAACTTTAGCTTACTGCACACATAAGCTCTTTTTCCTTTACTAAGTAAACATCATACACATGAGCAGAGAGTGTGTGTACGATTACAATAAAAATCTTTCTTTTTTTTAAATATTTTTTGGGGATTGACTGCTAATTGGAAGCTAATTCTAGCAGTACTGAAAGTTGCAACATTACTTGCAAAAAGAAAAAAAACAACCCTAAAGTTATTTTTTGACCATTTTTTACTTGAAACTAAAGACATGACCCTGTTTGATTTTTCTTTTCCATTGAATTATGCTATGTGTGGATGCCCTTCAGTTTGTATATTGGTATCATATAAAGGTGCTTTATCTGAAAAAAACCCCACCATTTTCAGAGTCAAAAACTTTTTGTGTATTTCCTTTAGTGATACGTTTGTAATATTATTTTTTTTAGCTTGGTACTAATACCTTTAGATAGGGTAATGGCAACAGTGAAAATTATAATAACAAAGTAGGTTATTTAAACAGATAAGAAAATACTAGATAAAACATTTTCTCAAAGATACTAATATTTGAAAATGCATATCTTCTAGGAAGTACACCACAGCCACTATTAGAAAGTTCTTTATTCTCCTTTCTGTGGTACTTGGGGTGAGACTGTTTTGTTGGAAATGTAACATGATGAGATCAACAGTAAGTGCCTTAGCTCTGTATCTCAATGCCAATGTCCAGGCAGTATCCTCTATTTCATATAAATTAAAACTATTAATTTTTGTTTATGTGTTTTAAAAAATAAAAACACAAATCATTGATCCATTCAGAGTTAAACATTTACCATAGAGTTCTGTGTCCAGATTCTGGTTAAAGCAGCCAACAACATTATGACTGCCTAATGTATTCAATGTGAACTCTCAGCCGTTTTTGCTGTCTGCTTTAGAATGTTTGTGCTGTTTTGAGGGCTTCTAGAACAAGATCAGATTGCATTTCTGATCTCATTATCTTTAACTTCACAGAAATTTCCATTCTATTTGATTTGATTTGATTAAATTTGAAGATAAAACTTTGCTACTGTTTTTAATCAAAAGTATTGTTGCTTAGCTTTTGCCTAGCTGTCAGAACCTTTTCCTTTGGAAAAGTCAGAGTCAAAAAGATATTCAACAGGAAAGAGTGAAATCTATCTTAGCCCCTGTTACATTTCTAGGCTGCTATCTTTTTATCAAACAAAACTGCTTTGCTCTTCAGGACATGCCTTATAAGGTCCTTCTTGTCTGTTTCCCTTGCAGCTGAACTCTTCCTTTGTATTCTCTGTAAACTGGTGGTTCACTTAAGTCTGCATCTTTCCTTTTCGGTGGATGTACTGGTTTTGGCTGGGATAAAGTTAATTTTCTTCATAGTAGCTTGTAGAGTGCTGTGTTCTGGATTTGTGATGAAAACAGTGTTGATAACATAGGGATGTTTTAGTTACTGCTGAACAGTGCTCATGCAGTGTCCAGGCCTTTTCTGCTTCTCACACTGCCCCACCAGTGAGTAGGCTGGGGGTGCACAAGAAGTTGGGAGGGGACACAGCCAGGATAGCTGACCTCAAATGACCAAAGGGATATTCCATGCCATATGATGATGTGCTCAGCAATAAAAAGCTGCAGGGAAGAAGGAGGACGGGGGGGACATTCAGAGTTATGGCATCTGTCTTCCCAAGTGACCATTATGCATGATGGAGCCCTGCTTTCCTGGAGATGGCTAAACAGCTGCCTGATAATGGGAAGTAGTAAATGAATTCCTTGCTTTCCTTTGCTTGCGCACACAGCTTTTGCTTTACCTCTTATACTGTCTTTATCTCAACCCAAGGATTTTCTCACTTTTACCCTTCCAATTCGCTCCCCCATCCCACTGGAGGGGGAGTGAGAGAACAGCTGTTTGGGACTTAGCTGCCAACCGGGGTTAAATCATGACAGTGGGCTACCTGGGGTTATTTTTTTTTTTAATAAATAAAATTTCATAATATAATATATTATTTTATATTATATTAATATATTATATATTTATATATTTTATATATTTTTTAAACATCTATAAATAAGAAATAAACACCAGCATATTCTAGACCACATATTCTAATACCTATGTCAGCCTTCTAACTCATTTTTAGGTGTAACAGTGCTGTAGTCTAATTGAATACAATTCCTTTAGGGATGGCACAAATTTGGTATTCCAGCTCTCAAGTTCCTTGCAAAATAGCTAGATGAAGGTCTTCATTCTTCAGTGATGTGCAGTTCTGTCTCTGATCCCTCCTTCTTCCTTCAATGAAGGAAGTGTGGGAAAGAAACTTTTCATATTTTACATAGGTATCTCAATATTAGTCTAAAAGGGATTTTAGACTATTTTTGGCTTGAACGTATCTTTTATCAAGCATACTTTTGAGAAATCAATTTTTATACAACATTTTTGGTCTATATAATCTGATGACTGAGGAAAAAGGAAATTTCAGAGCCATTTTCTGAAGCACTGCACCTACATATTTCCATTCTATTCAGTAAAAGAACAACAAGGAAAACGAAGATCATGAGGGGAATGTGCATTTCGTACCAGATCAAGGCTCATCCTAATATAATTGCAAACTCTGCTTCCAACAAAGTCAATTTGGTCTGGGTGCATGTGTCTAACTAAATCTTCTCCTGATGTGATACACGTCTCTCCAGAAGAGGGAATAACTGCTCCTTTCATAAGCTTATTATTGTTTATTGCATGCTGTCTCCTGTCAGTTCCCTGGGTCCTCCTTCTTGCCCTTCTTGAAGATAGGAAGGATATTTGTTTTCCTCCAGTCCTCGGGCCCCTCTCCCAGTGATCAATCAAAGATTATCTAGAGTGGCCTCGCAATGACATCTGCCAGCTCCCTCAGTGCTCGTGGGTGTATCCCATCAGGGCCCATGGACTTATGTATGTCCAGCTTGCTTAAATATTCCCTGACCTGATCCTCTTCCACCGAGGGTAAGTCTTCCTTGCGCCAGACTTTCCCCCTGGTCTCTGGGACCTGGGATAACCTTGACAGGTTTCAGGAATGGGCCCATGCAAAACTCATGAAGTTCAAAAAGGCCAAGTGCAAGGTCCTGCACCTGGGTTGGGGCAATCCCCAGTATCAGTAGAGAGTGAGGGATGAATTGATTGAGAGCAGCTAAGCGGAGAAGAACCTGGGGATACTATTAGATGAAAAAATGGATATGAGCTGGCAATGTGCGCTTGCAGTCCAGAAAGCCAATCATATCCTGGGCTGCATCAAAAGAATCACGGCCAGCAGGTCAAGGGAGGTGATTCTCCCCCTCTACTCTGCTCTAATGAGACCCCACCTGGAATACTACATCCATTTCTGGGGTCCCCAGTATAAGAAAGATATGGACCTGTTAGAGTGGTTCCAGAAGAGGGCCATGAAAACAGTCAGAGGGCTGGAACACTTCTGAAAGAGTTGGGGTTGTTCAGCCTGGAGAAGAGAACGCTCCAGGGAGACCTTATTGTGAACTTTCAGTGCTTCAAGGGGGCTCCTAAGAAAGATGGAGACAGATTTTTACCAGGGCCTGTAGTGATAGGACAAGGGACAACATTTTTAAACTAAAAGAGGGCAGATTTTGATTAGATATTTTCACTGAATTTCACTGAATTTCACTGAATTTTTAGAGTTGGAAGGGACCATAAAGATCATCTAGTCCAACTCCCCTGCTGAAGCAGGATTGCCCAGAGCATGTCAGAGCATGTTACTCAGGACTGCATCCAGGCGGGTCTTGAAAATCTCCAGAGAAGGGGACTCCACACCCTCCCTGGGCAGCCTGTTCCAGGGCTCTGTCACCCTCACCGTGAAGAAGTTTTTTTCTCATATTTGAGTGGAACCTCCTATGTTCCAGCTTGTGCCCGTTGCCCCTCGTCCTCTCACTGACAACCACTGAAAAGAGTCTGGCTCCCTCCTCCCTCAACTCACCCTTCAGATACTTATAGGCATTAATAAGGTCTCCCCTCAGCCTTCTCTTCTCCAGGCTAAAGAGTCCCAGCTCTCTTAGCCTTTCTTCATAAGGGAGATGCTCCAATCCCTTAATCATCTTTGTTGCCCTTCGCTGGACTCTTTCCAGTAGTTCCCTATCCCTCTTGAATTGGGGAGCCCAGAACTGGATGCAGTATTCCAGTTGTGGCCTCACCAGTGCCGAGTAGAGGGGGAGAATGACCTCCCTCGACCTACTAGCCACACTCTTCCCTATGCAGCCCAGGATTCCATTGGCCTTCCTGGCCACAAGAGCACATTGCTTGCTCATTGTCATTTTGCTGTCTACCAGGACCCCCAGATCTTTCTCTTCGGAGCTTGGCTCCAGCAGGTCCACACCTAACCTGTATTGGTGCCTGACATTCTTCTTCCCCAGGTGCAGGACCCTACACTTTTCCCTGTTGAACCTCATGAGGTTCTTCCTTGCCCAGCTCTCCAGCCTGTCCAGGTCTCGCTGGATGGCAGCATGGCCCTCCGGGGTTTCAGCCACCCCTCCCAGTTTGGTATCATCAGAAAACTTGCTGAGGATAGACTCGGTCCCCTCGTCCAGGTCGCTGATGAATATGTTGAATAGGACTGGACCAAGTATTGACCCCTGGGGGACACCACTGGTTACAGGCCTCCAGCTTGAACCTGTTCCATTAACCATTACCCTTTGGGTCCTGTCACATAGCCAGTTCTCAATCCACCTCACTGTCCCCACATCCAGCCCACACTTCCTTAGTTTTCCAATGAGGATGTTATGGGAGACAGTGTCAAAAGCCTTGCTGAAGTCAAGGTAGATGACATCTGCTGCCCTCCCCTCATCCAACCAACCAGTTATAGCAGCGTAGAAAGCTATCAGATTGGTCAAACATGATTTACCCTTGGTAAACCCATGTTGCCCACTTCCAATAACCCCCCACTCTTCAACTTGTTTGGAGATGACATCTAGAATGAGTCTCTCCATTACCTTCCCAGGGATGGAGGTGAGACTAACTGGTCTGTAGTTCCCAGGGTCCTCCTTCTTGCCCTTTTTGAAGACTGGTGTGATGTTGGCCTTCCTCCAGTCTTCTGGCACCTCTCCTGTTCTCCATGACCTTTCAAAGACGATAGAGAGTGGCCCAGCGATAACATCTGCCAGCTCTCTCAGCACTCGTGGGTGTATCCCATCAGGGCCCATGGACTTATGAATGTCCAGTTTGGCCAAGTGGTCCCAAACCTGGTCCTCCTCTACTGGAGGAAAAACTTCCTCTCTCCATACCCTCCCCCTTGCCTCCAAGGCCAGAGGTTCATGAGGGGCAGCCTTAGCAGTGAAGACTGAAGGAAAGAAGGCATTCAGCTTTCTCCGTGTCTTCCACCACTAGGGTGCCCATCTCAGTCATCAGTGGGCCCACATTATCCCTAATCTTCCTTTTTCTGTTTACATACCAAAAAAACCCCTTTTTCTTATTCTTAACTGTAGTGGCCAAGATGAGCTCAGCTTGAGCCTTGGCCCTTCTAATTTTCCCCCTGCATATCTTCACTGCTTCCTGGTATTTCTCCTTGCTTGCCAGACCCCTTTTCCAAAGATCATAAACCTTCTTTTTGTTCCTGAGCTCCAGCCAAAGCTCTCTATTTAGCCAGGCTGGTCTTCTTCCCTTCCTGCTTGTTTTTTGGGATTTGGGTATGGCTCTTTCCTGCGCTTTTAAGAGTGCCTCCTTGAAGTGCGACCAGCCTTCCTGGGCACCTTTGCCCTTCAGGACTGTCTCCCAAGGGACGCTTTCAACCATGCTCCTGAAGAGGCCAAAGTCTGCCCTTCGGAAGTCCAACGTGGCAGTTTTGCTGGCCCCCCTCCTTGCTTCAGCAAGAATTGAAAATTGTATCATTTCATGATCACTCTGTCCAAGACGACCTCCAATGTTTACATCCCCCACAGGACCTTCTGAGTTAACCATCAGCAGGTCCAGTAGGGCACTTTCCCTAGTCGGTTCCCTCACCAGCTGCGTTAGGAAGTTGTCTTCCATGCACTCCAAGAATCTCCAGGACTGTTGCCTCTCTGCTCTGTTGTATTTCCAGCAGATATCTGGGAAGTTGAAGTCCCCCATGAGTACAAGGGAGAGTGATCGTGAGGCCTCTGCCAGCTGCTTATAGAATATTTCATCTGCCTTTATATCCTGGTTTGGGGGTCTATAACAAATTCCCACCACAAGGTCTGCCTTATTGGTCTTCCCCTTAATTCTTATCCATAGACACTCAATGCTGTCATCGTGCGTATTGCTAAGTTCGAGGCATACAATACTGCTCTTAACATAAAGGGCCACCCCACCACCTCTCTTTCCTTGCCTGTCCCTTCTGAAAAGTTGGGCAATCAATCACAGCATTCCACTTATGCGAGTCCTCCCACCACGTTTCTGTGATGGCAACTAGATCATAGTTTTCTTGCTGTACGATGGCCTCCAGCTCCTCCTGTTTGTTACCCATGCTGCGTGCATTCATGTAGATACACTTCAGCTGGGCTAATCGTCCCACTATTTTTCTGGGAGGGCAAGCACCCTCCTGTCCATGTGTAGACATTTCTGCAGTTACCATATTAGGAAGGAATTCTTTATTTTGAGGGTGGTGAGACGCTGGAACATATTGCCCAGAGAAGCTGTGGACGCCCCATCCTTGGAGGTGTTCAAGGTCAAGTTGGATGGGTCTTTGAGAAACCTGATGTAGTGAAAGATGTCCCTGCCCATGGCGAGGAGGAGGGGGGGGTGTGAACTAGATGATCTTTGGAGGTCCCTTCCAACCCAAACCATTCTATGATTCCTGAAGGCCAGTCTTGCTAGTAAAGCCTGAGGTGAAAAAGGCATTCGGTACCTCAGCCTTTTCCATGCCCTGTGTAACCAGGTCCCCCATCTCCTTCAGGAGTGGGCCCACGTTTTCCCTAGACTTTCTTTTGTTGCCTATGTACTTATAGAAGCCCTTCTTGTTGCCATTGACATCCCTGGCCAGATTCAATTCCATTTGGGCTTTAGCTTTCCTAACCTCATCCCTGGATACTCAGACAATGTTTCTATATTCCTTCCAGGTTACCCATCCTTGCTTCCACCCACTGTAGGCTTCCTTTTTGTGTTTGAGTTTGACCAGGAACTCCTTGTTCATCCATGCAGTCCTCCTTGCACTTTTGCCTGGTGCTTGCTTGTTGGAATGGACCACTCTAGAGATTAGAGGAGGTGTTCTTTGAATATTAAACAGTTTTCTTGGGCCCTTCTTCCCTCTGGGGCCTTATCCCATGGGAATCTACCAATCAGGTCTTTGGAGAGGCCAAAGTCCGCTCTCCTGATGTCCAGGCTTGTGAGCCTGCTTTTTACCCTCCTCCCTCCCCTCAGGATCCTGAACTCCACCATCTCATGGTCACTGCAGCCAAGGCTGCCTTTGACCTTCACATCCCCAGCAAGCCCTTCCTTGTTGGTAAGCATGAAGTCCAGCAGAGCACCTCTTCTCATTGGCTCCTCTGTCACTCAGAAGAGGAAGTTATCATCAATGTACTCCAGGAACCTGCTTATGCCCTGCTGTGTTGTCCCTCCAGCAGATACCAGGGTAGTTAAAATCTCCCATGAGGACCAAAGCCTGTGAACATGAGGCTGCTCCTATCTGTCTGTAGAGGGCCTCATGCGCTTGTTCTTCCTGGTCAGGCAACCTATAGCAGACACCCACTACAATGTCACCCTTACCTATCCTCTCTCATCCTAACCCATAAGCTCTCAGTTGGTTCATCATTCATCCCCAGGCAGAGCTCCATGCACTCCAACTGCTCTCTCGCATAAAGGGCAACTCTCCCTCCTTGTCTTCCTGGCCTGTCCTTCCTAAAAAGCCTGTATTCCTCCATTGCAACTCTCCAGTCATGCGAGCCATCCTACCACATCTCTGTGATTCCCAACAAGACAGTAGCCCTGCAACTGCACACAGATCTCTAACTCCTCATGTTTATTCCCCATACTGTGTGCCTTAGTGTACAGACACTTCAGCAAGGCACCCCAGCATGTTGACTACCTAGAAAGGGTTTTGGGGATTTCTCCATAATGGGACCTTGTAGGCACCTCCTTGCTTCAATGCAAATGCTGGAGGTGATCCCGCTTAAGCCCTTTTTTGGTGATTTTGTGATACCTTCCTGTCACATCACCCCAGGCCCTTTGCTTGTTGACCCTGTCTGTCACTCCCTCACAGGACTGCTGATTACTCTCTCCCTCACAGTGCTGCTGGTTACTCTCCCTCCCTCGTCATTTTTAATGTAAAGTCCTTCTTATGAGGTCAGTCATCCTACTGGCAAAAACAGCTTTGCCCCACTTCATGAGGTTGATCCCATCTCTCCCAAGCAGATGCTGATCTGCAAACAGGGTCCCGTGACCATAGAACCCAAAACCCTGTCGCCAACACCAGTTCCATGGCCAATTGTTGACCTGTATTATCAGTTTTGTCCTCCTTGCACCCTTCCCCCTTACCAGCAGGATTGAGGAGAACACCACCTGGGCCCCATGCCCTTGACTACCACCTCCAGAGTTCTGTAGTCACTTTCATCCCATCCAGGTTTCCCCTAGCAGTACAATTTTTATCCACGTGGAAGAACAGCAGGGGGTAGTTGTCAGAGGGTCAAATGAGCTTTGACAGTCGCTCCACAAAATCCTGGATCCAGGCTCCTGGCAATCAGCAAGCCTCTCTAAATGATAGGTCAGTTTGACAGATGGGTGCCTCTGTCCTCCTCAGCAGGGATGACTCGCTGCTTCTTCCTGGTGGTCTTGCATGGCTTAGGGTTAGGCAGACTGGATCCTTTGCTTGAAGGTACACCTGGCTCCTCTTCAACTTTGAGAGCGATGAAACTATTTTGCAGCTGTAAGACCTTTGGTGGGGCAGGAGCCTTCCTCTTGGTGCCAGAAGTCACCAGCTTCCATTCTTTACCTTCTCCAGAGGTTGCATTTACCTTAATACTAGGGGTAGACACTGCTCACTTTACTGCTTTGGGGGCCTGGGTCTCTTCAAGCTTCTGCATCTCAGAGAAAATCCTGTTTATCATCCTTTCATCTTCTCTGATGCTGCACAGTTTATTCACAGTGACAGGAGGAATCCTGTCACTCCTCCACTCGGTGGCACAGCTCCTCCAAGACAGCACACCTCCTACAGGACAGAGGGACATCTCTCTCATTATCAGAGAGGCCCCAGGCACTCCCTGCAGCCTGGGACTTGTAGGGCTGCATCCACCATCTGAAGCTTGGTCTGCAGTGAAGCCTCTACCCTGGCAGGGACAGTTGCTGCAACACCTGCTGGGGAAAATGCTCTGTGGCATGTCACCACCATATCCAAGACTGTTACAGTGGTACAAATTCAGCTAAGGTCCCCTTCTTTGCACCCTTCTGTGTGAACTGCCACTAATTCCTACTAAAGTCAGCTTAATTGTGCTAAAATTGAATTTGGCCAAAAAATCAAATCAAGGAATAGTTGTTACACTCTCTAAAATTCATTTTACTGCTGCAACATAAAAAATAAAGATGGGACTTTATTAAATTACATAATTAAGACATTTTGTTTAGGTTTTAAATAAATTGTTACCGTATTTCAACTTAGCCAAATATCCTTATAAGATCTGTTATAAAAATGACTAAAGTTTTGGTTTTGGATTGCAAACATTAATAAATCATATGGGAATAGATACTATGTCTACTGTCAGGGCAGGCCCAAAGCAAGAGAGAACACTTTAGGAGTCAAAGCCTCTACCAGGTAGTAGCTCAAAGAGGACAAATACGGTGGAAACAAGAATCCAAGGAAGATCATCTGAGTTCCCAGTTGTCAATGTTGCAGTTAGGGTTACCTGAAAGAAAAACAAAACCGCTTCATTCCTTTTGGCTATTAGATAATTTAGATATCCACCGCTCAGAAACAAGATGTTTGTTACCCTGGTGGTTGAGCACCTTCCATATGGTGCTTTGAAGGGGTGTTTGTAATATGCAAGGAAAACTTCCTTTAATTTTCCATCCTTCAGCTTTCCAATATGGGAGCCATTGAGTGGCCCCAACCCATAATGCATAGGAATCAGTTTATATTGTGCAGGTGCCCCGTTCAGCAGCTAGCACTACCGCTTGGAGCTCAGCCAATTGAGCTGAGCTGTCCCTCTGTCTTGTGTTTTGGCTGTCCCATCCAAGGGCCGCAGGAGGGCAGCCCTTCCCTTCCATTCCCCTTTAATCCTTTGAGCAGACATGGTCCAGACATTAGACCAAATCTTGGTATCCTTTTGTAAATCATGCTGCTGCTGCTAGTGTCAGCTTCCTGCCAACAGGAAGTCATGTCCTTGTCTCTCTTGTACTGAGAAGCCCAGAACTGATCTCCTCCTCCTTTCACTTAAATCAATCAGAAATTTCTATCCCAGATGCAAAAAGCCTTTTCAGTACACTTTTATTATAACAAGCTTTTCACAGATATGCACAACTAAACAGCTAAATACAGAACACTGGTCAAACATTTCAACTTTCTTTACTCACAGATTCAGCCACGACCTAGCAAAATATTTCCAGCAGAATCACAAAAAATGTTGTGGAAAACCATTTATATATGTGTTTGTGTGTGTGAGATACAGCAGCTGAAAATAATTAAAAGATCAGTCAGGCATCCAAGAGTTAATAATTCCTAGAATTATGTGCAACCTTAATTCAGCCCTCATTTTGTATGCATTATCATGTAATTTTTTCTTACACGATACATGCTATTTTTTCAAAGAATCACCTTCATACAGTGCATGGGCAGTCACTATATATTTACATTTAACCTGATTCAAAGACTACCCCCGAGTACTCCTGAACAAGTGTTTAACTGAACAGAAAGGCTTGTTTACATTTCTATTCTATCATCTCTGCTTATGAAACACTTGCTTATGCTAAATTACTTCATTATCATAGCCTGTCCTATGAAATTAAGGAACATTATTACTGCTAGAGATTACAGCCAGTATTGTTGTTTAGCATCCATTAATTTTGGGCACTCACCTTGAAACATCTCAAAATGTGATTTATATTACCCCTCATATTTTCAAACCAGAACTGGTCGGTTTCAGTAGGAACTGTGTTTATGCAGCACTACTACAAGATTTAGCTACATTTGTTTGTTTTGTCCATCATGAAATATTTGGAAAACAGATCAGGAAATCAATACTTTTCACAGGTACCCAGTTGCCTAGAGTTGTTTAGTAACTCTCTGATAGAGACTAGAGTAAAACACAATTTTATCAGACAGCATTAAATTGCCTTAGACTATGAAACTGTATTCTTTTCTTTACATTTTTCTCTGTTTCACTCACTATACACTGTCTAACCTCTAAAACAATGAGGTGGACGTCCAGTAAGGTCTTTTTCTATACAATCTATTTCACCACTGTTCTGCACTGTGGAGGACGTAGGGTGCAGGTTTCTTTCTGGATCTCAATAAGAAAGGCACAACAGCAAATAGAGCAATAAAATTGCTTTAATAATAAGATAAAAACAGGAAGATAAATAGATAGCAAGCAAATCTTACATCCCTTCAGGTGCTGGTAACAGGTAGACAGCCACAGCATGCTGCACAAATCCCATCTGTGGAGGGGCTCTGTTTCCCTCCCATACAATGGTGCCTTTTATCTTATGTAACAAATAAAACCATATATCTTCTCCTGACAGGCTGGAATGTTCTCTCTTTCATGATGTCCACCAGAGGGCAGCACAGACTAGCATGGGGCACTCCAGTATGTTCCCTTACAGGGTTGCATACATGGGATCATACAGTGGTTACTCATGCTAACATACAGGCTTCTCAAGTCTTAAGTACAAGTCCTAATAGAGCAGACATGGCTTGCCCAAGATCGCTAACTCTTCAAACACAATGTCTTCCACAAGGCTCCCAATGCAACCACCAGGACTGCAAGCCTATGATAGCATACTTCAAAACAACTTTTATACAAATTAAATTCTGAATGCTGGACTCAAAATATAATATTATTTTTAATGTAGGAGGTTTAATGGCATTGCAGTTAAAAAACGCTACTGTGAAAAAGGGGCATAATGTGAGCCAAGCTGGGGCATTTGAAAAGCAATCTTAAGTACACTTGTGTTGAACTCCACCATTTGAGCTCCTAGAATAACTTGTGTTTACTGTAATCAGGGAACAATGGGGGCTGAGGTAAAAAAATATATACCGCCAGTACAGTCTACCAATACTGACAGGAAAAGAATGGCAACCTTGACTTTTGCTTCAGATTCCATCACAACAGGTGAAAATATACAAGCTGCTTTTTTGGTACTAACTTCTAAATTCCCTAAGCCAAACACAAGCAAAAATGTACTTTTGTTAGTGTCACAGTAAATATTAATAGCAGAAATAAGATTAAAGTCCTGTCTTTTTCTCTCTCACATATGTGTAAGTAGCGTATATATGCATATATACACATGCCTTTCTGAGACAAAAATCTAATCTAAGTTTTGGTTTATATGCTGCAACTAAATTTTCAGTTCAAGTCAGCCTTGAAATATTTTTTAAAACTATATACACATAATTATACTGCCTTTGCTTGAAAAAAATATTGGCCCTTTCTGCTTCAAAAGGAAGTTTTTTATTATCTCTAATGCACACAAAATGAGATCTAGGATAACCTTTTAAAACATGAGCCATGGGGTCAACAATTTAAATAATGGACCTTTAATTAACTATCAGCTATATCTTCTGTCTTTGTTATTAAGAAACAACTCTTGCTATTATGTCTATACAGCTTTCAGGTACAGCAGCCAACTGGCTCAATAGAAAAGGCTGCCTTACTACCAAAACAAACCTAAGCTCTTTGTAGTATGAGGGAGTCCAAGAAAATCATACTGTTACAATAAATTTTGGTCAATTACATATTTATTTTTCAAATACAGTAGCTAATGTATTATTCAAATATGTGAATGAATATACAAATATTTTAGTTTATGCAATTACATCTTCTAAATAATTACTCTTGTACAGAAACTCTCGTCAACGTATACTCCTGTTGCTCTTTTTGTTCAACGAAACATATCACCTATAATTCTTTAGCATAATGCCACCACTTCAGAGAAGGTGTTTGAAGATCTTTAGCTACCAGAGGTCATGAACTGCTTTACATCTATAAATTGTATTTTTGTCATATCCTCTGCATCTTGGGAATATAGCAGCTTGTGTCAGCTTTTGAGAAGAAAGATTGATTATACTATGCCATTATGCAGCACATGAAGGATAACCAGGCGATCATGCCCAATCAACATGGGTTCATGAAAAGCAGGTCCTGCTTGACTAACCTCATCTCCTTCGACGACAAAGTGACCCACCTGGTGGATGAGGGAAAGGCTGTGGATGTTGTTTACCTAGACTTTAGTAAGGCCTTTGATACAGTTTCCCACAGCATTCTCCTGTAGAAACGGGCTGCCCATGACTTGGATGGGAGTACTCTCCGCTGGGTTAAAAACTGGCTGGAGGGCTGGGCCCAGAGAGTGGTGGTGAATGGAGTTAAATCCAGATGGCGGCCAGTCAGAAGTGGTGTCCCCCAGGGCTCGGTATTGGGGCCGGTTGTCTTTAACATATTCATCAATGATCTGGACGAGGGGATCGAGTGCACCCTCAGTAAGTTTGCAGATGACACCAAGTTAGGTGGGAGTGTTGACCTGCTGGAGGGTAGAAAGGCTTTGCAGAAGGATCTGGACAGGCTGGATCAATGGGACGAGGCCAATGGGATGAGGTTCAATAAGGCCAAGTGCCCAGTCCTGCACTTGGGTCACAACAACCCCATGCAGCGATACAGGCTTGTGGAAGAGTGACTGGAGAGCTGCCTGGCAGAAAAGGACCTGGAGGTGTTGGTCGACTGTCAGCTGAATATGAGCCAGCAGTGTGCCCAGGTAGCCAAGAAGGCCAACAGCATCTTGGCCTGTATCAGGAACAGCGTGGTGAGTAGGACTAAGGAAGTGATTGTCCCCCTGTACTCGGCACTGGTGAGGCCCCACCTCGAGTACTGTGTCCAGTTTTGGGCCCCTCACTAGAAAAAAGACATTGAGGTGCTGGAGCGTGTCAAGAGAAGGGCAACAAAGTTGGTGAGGGGTCTGGAGCACAAGTCTTATGAGGAGCGGCGGAGGGAACTGGGATTGTTTAGCCCAAAGAAAAAGAGGCTGAGGGGAGACCTTATTGCTATCTACAACTACCTGAAAGGAGGTTGTAGAGAGGTGGGGGTCGGTCTCTTCTCCCAAGTCACAGGCCTCAAGCTGTACCAGGGGAGGTTTAGGTTTTTTAGGAAAAATTTCTTCACTGAAAGGGTTGTCAAGCATTGGAACAGGCTGCCCAGGGAAGTGGTTGAGTCACCATCCCTGGCAGGATTTAAAGGACGGGTAGACATAGTGCTTAGAGATATGGTTTAGTGATGGTTTTTGTCAGTGTTAGGTTGACGGTTGAACTAGATGATCTGAAAGGTTGCTTCCAACCTAGACAATTCTATGATTCTATGCCACACAGACTACAGTAGGAATAGTTTTAAACAAACAGAATGAAACAGAATGAGGCCGTTTTTTTTCCACAAGGAAAAAAGAGACAGCTAGCAGACGTTATGGTGAATACTATGAACAGATAATATTTTTTCAGTACTATATGTTGAAACCAATTTATTCAAGCTTATATTGATGAACAAAAAATAAATATAAGAAATATTTTTATTGCTGGACAAAAGACACTTTGTGCTTCAGCAGGAACAGGAAACACTCAAATATGCACAAATGTCTAAATCAGTTTCATTCTTACAATAATTAATTTTCTATGAACATTTTCTCCCCACCTAATGGTGGCCCAAAACATGACATACTGCTTCAGAAACAAGATAATGAGGTCATCTTCATTAAGGTAATCTTTGTTTAATTTTAACATTAAAGGTATTTAGCTTTGCCTTTGATCATGCTGAGTGGTGGCTCAGTTTGTGATGATTGATATTTATTTCTATATATTTACATGGCTTATTAATGTGCTTTTGATTAGTGAACACGACAAAATTAAGATTCACAAGCGGATTGAGAATTTACAGTAAAAGCAATGATAACTCCTGGAGATGCCAATATAAAGAACTGAGTGCATGTAGAAGTACATCTTCTAAACCTATGTGCAGGTAATCATTTTATAGAAACATTCTTAGCAGAGAGATATTTTCATATAGAATCATAGAATAGTTTGGGTTGGAAGGGACCTCCAAAGATCATCTAGTCCAACCCCCTGAAATGAGCAGGCACATCTTCCACCAGATCAGGTTGCTCAGAGCCCCGTCCAACCTGACCTTGAATGTCTCCAGGGATGAGGCATCTACCAGTTCTCTGGGCAACCTGTGCCAATGTCTCACCACCCTCACAGTAAAGAATTTCTTCCTTATATCTAATCTACGTCTACCCTCTTTCAGTTTAAAGCTATTACCCCTTCTCCTATTGCAACAGGCCCTGCTGAAAAGTTTGTCCCCTTCTTTCCTTTAGGCTCCCTTTAAGTACTAAAAGGCCACAATAAGGTCTCCCCAAAGCCTTCTCTTCTCCAGGCTGAACAACCCCAGCTCTCTCAGCCTGTCTTCACAGGAGAGGTGTTCCAGCACTCTCATCATTTCCGTGGCCTCCTCCGGACCTGCTCCAACAGGTCCATGTCTTTCCTGTGCTTAGGGCTCCAGAGCTGGATATAGTACTCCAGATGGGGTCTCACCAGAATGGAGCAGAGGGGCAGAATCACCTCCCTTGACCTGCTGGCCATGCTTCTTTTGATGCAGCCCAGGATATGATTGGCTTTCTGGGTTGCAAGTGCAGATTGCCGACTCATGTCCAGCTTTACATGCACCAGTTCCCCCAAGTCCTTCTCTTCAGGGCTGGTCTCAATCCCTTCATCCCCCAGCCTGTACTGATACCTGGGGTTGCCCCGACCCAGGTACAGGACCTTGTACTTGGCCTTGTTGAACCTCACGAGGTTCACACAGGCCTACTTCTTGAGCTTGTCCAGGTCCCTCTGGATAGCATCCCGTCCCTCAGGCGTGACAACCGCACCACTCAGCTTGGTGTCATCTGCAAGCTTGCTGAGGGTGCACTCGATCCCACTGTCTATGTCATTGATGAAGATATTAAACAGTACTGGTCCCAATACGGACCGCAGAGGGACACCATCATTACCGATCTCCATCTGGACATTGAGCCCTTGACCCCTACCCTCTGGATGCAACCATCCAGCCAATTCCTCATCCACTGAACAGTCCACCCACCAAATCCATATCTCTCTAATTTAGAGAGAAAGATGTTGTGGGAGATGGTGTCAAAGGCTTTACAGAAGTCCAGATTAATGACATCCGTAGCTCTACCCTTGTCCACTGATGTAGTCACTCCACCACAGAAGGCCACTAGGTTGGTCAGGCAGGACTACAGCACAAAGGAATTCCAGCCACTCCAGCCAGTAAGTTAGCTTCATCGGGGGCCCAACTTAAATGCCTCTATGCAAATGCACATAGTATAGGGAACAAACAGGAGGAATTAAAGATGTGTGCACGCCTGCAAAGCTATGATCTTATTGGCATCACAGAGATGTGGTGGGATGGCTCCTATGACTGGAGTGTTGGAATGGAAGGATACAGGCAGGCTCTTCAGGAAGGACAGACAGGGGAGATGAGGAGGGAGTGTTGCCCTCTGTGTGAGCCAGTGCGGGCAGGGCACAGGAACAACCACAAAACCATGGACAAAATGCAAAGAACAAGTTTAATCTCGATACCTCACAAATTGGAGAGTCTCCAAAGTGACACCCAGGCAGAAGCACGCAAGCAGGGGATGCAGATACTGTGGAGCAAGTGGGAGTCCTTGTTAGCCAGAGTCCTTGTTAGCCAGCATCCTTGTTAGTGAAAGCATGAAAGAGTGAGAGAGCACAGACTCCCTGCTCTTGCTGGTGTTTCAAGGGTTCAAGCAGGCATAGTTTTCTCACTGTGCTTTGATCTTCTTCAACAACAGGGCACGAATCTCAATCACCTGCAGGGGCTTAAAGATCAGACATCTTCATCCTCTAGACCTGGCAAGAGGGGGGTATCTCTTTGAGTTAGTTGTTAGGGCAGGCTCAAGATGGGAGACAAAACCTTAGGATTCGAAGGCTCTAGCAGGCAGTAGCTTGAAGGGGCTGAGATCTGCCTGCTAGCCAATTTTATTAGCTCTCCTGATAACAATGGCAGCCATAGACCTAATATTTACAAAAACATCGTCTCCTTTGAATGGATACTTGTGTAAGCATGGCATGTACTTATGACTGCTTTAATATAAAAACGTTCAGGTTTTTTATGATCTTTTACAATGTAGAAGTTATATTACTACATCAAACATACCCCTCTCAGTGCTGCTGCATTGCCAAATTTACACTTCTTTTATTCCACTGCAGTGTTAGCTTTTGCAAAGATAACTGATAATTTCAATTATAAGAATTATGGGAATCTGTTACTCAGTTTTGTGTAACATATATGTTCTTCTATTACCAGTTGTTGATTAACTTGTCTTAGAATTTTAAAACCAATTTTTCCTATATGTTTTAAATTTGATACATATATTTTTAATATTATGCACCATTCCTCTAAGTTTAGAATGTTTCAAGAAATTTCCTCTTCTTTTTTCAAAAAACCACAAATGTCCTTACGGATTTCCAGCAAAAATCATTTTTTCAGGATAAAGATAATACCTAATAAGGGAAAAGAGACTGAATATTTAATATAAGATGCTCTTTGGCCAATTAAGCTTTGAAATTAAATCCATGGGCACAAAACAAAAGAATTAAATATTCTTTCAATTGTTCAGCTTTCAGTCCTTGTGATTTAGTAACTTCATTAATTCTCAAATTGCCATAACAGCACAAGCTTGGAATATAGAAAAGCAAAGAAGAAAAATTTTTTTCATAAAGGCTGTCTAAGGATAATAAATACAAAAGAAGTTACAGATAATGGAAAAGAAATGGAGCCAAATTGTCAGTACTGTTATTGATGCAGGAACCCACTGTTGAGCAAAGCTATCATAAGATGTAGGTACTTGGTCAGGGTGATAATGGAAAGAAAATCCAAAGTAGCTGCTAACCTGTTACGGTCTATGTTTTTCTCCATATTGAAGCAGCATCTAATACTGTTAAACAGTTTTTAAGTGGGGAAAACAAAGCCCAAGTACCTCAGTGTATCTTTGCTCTGCATGTAAAATCTTAAGATGATTTTAAGAGCACTGCAATAACAGTGAAATACCGTAGTCTTAATGTTAGTAAAGGTTAATGGCCTTGGGTTTTGCATGGAAAACACAGAAGTTTGAAATTTGTGGGTTTTCAGGAAGACACGGGGGGGGGTTTCAAATATTTGGTGTGGAGCATAAATGTAATTTTTGGGATATGTTTTCAGGATCTACTTTTGGTTTATAGATATTTCAAAGAATTTCACACCACATTAATTCTGTCAGTACATTAAATGTTATTAAATATTAGTATATTAAATTTAAAAATACACAATTTGTAAGAAAAAAAGACAAATCTGTAAAGTATTGTATTGGGTTTATGTGGCAAGGTTTTGGTAGCGGGGGGCTGCAGAAGATGCTTCTGTGAGAAGATGCGAGAAGCTGCCCCTGTATTGGACAGAGACAGTTCCAGACAGCTCCAAAACAGACCCACCACTAGCCAAAGCTGAGCCAATCAGCGACGATGGTAGTGTCTCTATGAAAACATATTTAAGAAAGGGTAAAAAAAGCTACTCAACAGCAGCTGTGAAAGAGGAGGGAGAATATGTGAGAGAAACAACTATGCAGACACCAAGGTCAGTGAAGAAGGAGGGGGAGGAGGTGCTCCAGGCACTGCAGCAGAGATTCCCCTGCAGCCCATGGTGAAGACCATGGTGATGCTGATGCAGGTTGTCTCCCTGCAGCCCATGGAGGTCCACGGTAGAGCAGATATCCACCCTGCAGCTTGTGGAGGACCCCATGACAGAGCAGGTGGATATGTACTCTGAAGGAAGCTGCAGCCTGTGGTGAGAGCCCATGCAGGAGCAGGCTCCTGGCAGGAACTGCGGCCTGTGGAGAGGAGCCCATGCCAGAACAGGTTTTCTGGCAGGATCCATGGCCCTGAGGGGGACACATGCTGGTGCAGTCCATTCCTCAAGGACTTCACCCCATGGAAAGGACCCATGCTGGAGCAGTTCTTGAAGAACAAAGCAATAAGATGAGGCGTAATGGTTTTAAACTTAAAGAGGGGAGATTTAGATTAGATATCAGGAAGAAATTCTTTACTGTGAGGGTGGTGAGACACTGGAACAGGTTGCCCAGAGAAGCTGTGGATGCCCCATCCCTGGAAGTGTTCAAGGTCAGGCTGGATGGGGCTTTGAGCAACCTGGTCTAGTGGAAGGTGTCGCTGCCCAGGGCAGGGGGGTTGGAACTCGATGATCTTTAAGGTCCCTCCCAACTCAAACCATTCTATGATTCTATGATTCTATGAACTGCAGCCTGTGGGAAGAACACGTTGGAGCAGTTTGTGAAGGACTGTCTCCTGTGGGAGGGACCCCACACTGGAGTTGGGGAAGAGAGTGAGGAGAAAGGAGTGGCAGAGACAATGTGTGATGAATTGACTGCAACCCCCATTCCCTGTCCCCCTGTGCCGCTTGGAAGGGAGGAGGTAGAGAAGTTGGAAGTGAAGTTGAGCCTGGGAAGAAGGGAGGGCTGGGGGGAAGGTGTTTCTATATTTGTTTTTATTTCTCATTATCCTACTCTGATTTGATTGGTAATAAATTAAACTAATATCCCCAAGTTGTCTGCTTTGCCCGTGACGGTAATTCCTGAGTCATCTCCCCGTCCTTATCTTGACCCACAAGCCTTTTCACATGTTTTCTCCCCCTAATTGAGGAGGGGGAGTGATAGAGTGGCTTGATGGGCATCTGGCTGCCAGCCAAGGTCAACCCACCTCACATATCCATTCACTTTCTTTTATAAAAGCTAGATGAAGAAGTGACGTTCGGAGTTATGGTGTTTGTCTTCCCAAGTAACTGTTACACTTGATGAAGCCCTGCTTTCCTGGAAATGGATAACTATCTGCCTGCAAGTGGGAAATACTGAATGAATTCCTTATTTTGCTTTGCTTGGGCATGGAGCTTTTGCCTTCCCTATTAAGCTGTCTTTATCTCAACTCATGCGTTTTCTCACTTTTACCCTTCTGATTCTCTCCCCCATCCCACTGTGGGGAGAGTGAGTGTGGGGCTTAGCTGCCTACTGGGGTTAAACCACAATACTTGCGGCCTACAGGACCGTAATATATACCTTATGCATAATTTTATTTTCTTATGTTTAATTTTGAAAAAAAATCTGTGTTAAATTTTGTTCTTGCTTCATCTGAATGTTACCTCATGCGATCTAACAATTTAATATTTTCTCTATTTGGTTTTGTGTCTTAGAATAGTTTGGTATCTGTCTCAAGGAATAGCAGGAGTTGGTGAATCATAGAATCATAGAATTCTTCAGGTTGGAAAAGACCCTTGGGATCATCGAGTCCAACCATCAACCCTACTCTACAAAGTTTTTCCCTACACCATATCCCCCAACACCACATCTAAACGACTCTTAAACACATTCAGGGACGGTGACTCAACCACCTCCCTGGGCAGCCTGTTCCAGTGTCTGATCACTCTTACTGTGAAGAACTTCTTCCTAATGTCTAGTCTAAACCTACCCTGTTGCAACTTGAAGCCATTTCCTCTTGTTCTATCGCTATTTGCTTGTGAGAAGAGACCAGCACCAACCTCTCTACAATGTCCTTTCAAGTAGTTGTAGGGAGTGATGAGGTCTCCCCTCAGTCTCCTCTTCCTCAAACTAAACAGTCCCAGCTCCCTCAATCGTTCTTCATACAACTTATGCTCCAGGCCCTTCACCAGCTTCGTTGCCCTCCTCTGTACCCGCTCCAGCACCTCAATATCATCTCTCTTGTATTGAGGTGCCCAAAACTGGACACAATACTCCAGGTGTGGCCTCACCAGTGCTAAGTACAGGGGGACAATCACCTCCCTACTTCTGCTGGTCACACTACTTCTAATACAAGCCAGGATGCCATTGGCTTTCTTGGCCACCTGGGCACACTGCTGGCTCGTATTCAGCCGCTTGTCAATCAGAACCCCCAAGTCCTTTTCTGCCAGGCAGCTTTCCAGCCACACTTCCCGAAGCCTGTAGCGATGCATGGGGTTGTTGTGGCCCAAGTGCAGGACCTGGCACTTGGTCTTGTTGAAGCTCATACCACTAAGGTTCGCCCATCGATCCAACCTATCTAGGTCTCTCTGTAGAGCCTCCCTGTCCACGTGCAGATCAACGCTCCTGCTTAACTTGGTGTCATCTGCGAACTTGCAGATGATACACTCTATGTCATTATCAAGATCATCAATAAAGATGTTAAACAGAAATGGTCCCAACACTGAGCCCTGGGGAACACCACTTGTGACCAGCCGCCAGCTGGATTTAACTCCATTGAGCACCACTCTTTGGGACCATCCAGACAGCCAATGCTTGATCCAGCAGATCGTATGCTCGCCCAGGCCATGTGCAGCTATTTTTTCCACTAGAATTCTATGGGGAACAGTGTCAAATGCTTTTTGAAAGTCCAGGTAGATAATATCCACAGCCTTTCCTTCATCCAATAATCGGGTCATCTTGTCATAGAAGGAGATCAGGTTCGTCTGGCAGGACCTGCCTTTCATAAACCCATGCTGACTAGGCCTGATCCCCTGGTTGCCCATTATATGGTTTGTGATGGCACTCAAGATGACCTGCTCCATGACCTTCCCTGGTATCGAGGTTAGACTGACAGGTCTATAGTTTCCTGGATCCTCCTTTTTGCCTTTCTTGTAGATGGGTGTTACATTTGCCACCCTCCAGTCCATCGGGACCTCCCCAGTTAGCCATGACTTCATATAAATAATGGAAAGTGGTTTGGCGAGCATGTCTGCCAACTCTTTCAGCACTCTTGGGTGTAGCCCATCTGGTCCCATAGACTTGTGCACATCCAAACAGCGTAGCAGGTCACTGAAGAATGTCTAATGAAGAAAGGTCCTTGGTACCTTTCATGAGCTTTATCTATAGTTTTAGTCTTGCTGTGTCTTTTTTCCCCTCTTTTCCCTCTCTACAAACATGGTATCCATGTGTATCTGCGACTATTCTAGGGGACCTTCAAGAGCATAGTGATGTGAAATTTTTTAAGCCCCTTCAGCTGAATTCAAAATTCTCATCCATTTAAGAACAACCATGTAGAAAATTGAGAGGGTGACTCTGGGGGAAAGTTGGTGAGAGACAACTCCCCATCACTGTGCTTGTAATCTGGGGCTGGCAGTGCATACAGCAGGATCACCAGCTTGCACTGGAAGAGCCTGTAAACTGCATACAGGTCAAGGTCTATAGGCTAGCTGCCCCTGCTCTAGATAGTGCAATGTGGCACCTTTATAGATACTCTTACATAGCTCAGTTTTAACCTGACTTTTCCCTTTCAACTAAATATTTCACTTTTTTTTTATTGCACATCGGAAAGAATTATTTCCAAAAAACTTTGATCTATAAGTACATAATTCTAACAGTGTTTTGGTGACAGCAAAAGACAACGGAATTTCCAAGTACACATAATATATATATGTGAGTAGTACAGGGACGACTTTTAGCCAAGATAAATTACAAGTGCCCCAGCCTCTAGTGAAAAACCCATCCCTGCAGACAGTCAGCTGTACCATTTGCTCCGGATGTCACACCCCTCTTTCGGTCACATGGTCTGTTGTGATTGGCTGGAAGCATCCATTAACCCACAGGCCGCGAGTGTGGGGGAAGAGGGGGTTTATCTTCACCCTTAGTCCTAGCGAGTGTAGTGGATTGCACTGTACTGTGAGCCTCATTGTTTCTCCTCGCTGTGTGTCGGAGTTCCACCGCTCTGGACCGCAGGTAAGAGGTGGGAGTGGTGTCGGTTCGCTGAGCCGCCGGGGTTGCAGTTTGGGCTCCGTGGCTGGCCCTGCCTGTGCCTGCTGGAGCGCGGGCGACGGGTGGTACCTGGGGAGGAGCCGTGTGAAGCCGGGCAGACTTTAGCGTACCGTGCGGCTGGCCAAGGCATTGTGGAAGCCGGCAAGGGACTGGCGGGAAAGGTGCTGTGTGGTGGGACCGAAGGGCGTCGGGCGAGTGCCGTAAAGCGTCAGTGGTCAGTGTTGTGGAGTGGCGGCAGCGGGGCGTCCAGTATTGTTCGCAAAGGTCGTGTGAGGACTGCGTCCCCCGTGGGGCCCGCTGGGGCAGTGCGATTAAATCACCCAGATGTGCGGCTCGGAGTGTGCGTGTGTGTGTTTCTTGGCTGTCGGGCCGCGGGAAAGCGGGTGCGCGTGTACTGGCTGGGCCGCGGGCGCGGCGGATTTTCTGTTGCGTCAGGGTGCTGAGCGCAGGGAGCTGGTGATCCTCTGAGCGCAGCGTTACGCTTCCGCGTGCGGCAGCGGTGGGGATGGTGTGTGCTCGCGCTTGGCGCTTCAGCAGGAGTTGGTAATGCCGCTGCCCCCTTGTAACGCAGCTGAGCTCCACGGCAGGGCTGGCAGCTTCCGCCAGCTGCTCCCTGTCTTTAAAGTCGCTTCTCGACTAGACCTCGATCAGTCCGGGGCCAGGCAGTAGCGGGCGGTAGGCATCTGAAATACGGTTATGTGGGGCAGGGGATGCAGGGTAGGTAGCAAACACGTTCTTCATGTGGTCCTCTCACAGCTGCATGGTGCTTCTTGAGCCCTTGCAGCACCCTGTGCTCTTATGTAGACAGGATTTTCCCCTGCAACATGGGGATCCTGATATATATGTTTTCACTTTCCTTCTCTCTGAGTAGACTTCCTATCTCTGTACTTACTTTTGTAGTGTCGTTAGCAAGACAGGAATGAATTTAGTGAATTCTTTTCCTGCCACAGTGGAAGGGTCTGCAGGCCTGTCTTGCCCCGTGTTCTCTCTGACCCACATTTTCTTCTCCTATGCTTTAAAATATAATGGAAATAAGAATAGAGCAGTGAAGCTGTTCTGGCAAATCTAGGAGGGGAAAAAAAAAAAAGATATTAATTCTGATACCTTTGTGCAGAAACCTTGGGAATTTTTATGTAGATCCTTAAGCTTGTAGTTAGATTGATCAACTGTATTTTTTGCACTAGCTATTGATAACAATCTAAATTCGTGGGAAAGCCAGAATTAACATATGTTAGCACCTGTATCTGTTCATAACTGCTTAATTCTTTTAAGTTGCAACTTACAAGCAACAATAGTCCTAATTATACCATTCTTAATACTCTTATACAAGTGCTAAACCTGACTATAACCTTATTATTCAGTCTAATAGTAACAAGGTGTACTAGTGCCTAGCTTTCTATGGGTAATTTTATATTGCACTATAGTAAAAGGTGGTGGGTTTTGGTTTGGGTTTTCTTGTTGTTTGGTGGTTTTGTTTGTTTGTTTGTTTTTTTTTTTAGTGAAAGGTAAATGGAGGGTCAAAGCTCTGTTTAAATGTCAGTTATATCATCCATGATACTAACAGATTGCATTTGTGCACTCTAATGTACATTAAAATGTTACTTTACAGAATATGAAGCTTGCTAAGTGGTTTTGATTTATTGGCAGGTTTCTTTTGCCTATTAAGATATTGGGGAGGAGTTGTCTCTGAACAGTTAAAGTACTGATGTTTCAAGTGTCCTACAGCTATGTAGGAAAATAGTCTCAGGTCTTACTTTTTTTTTTTTATTAGTTATTATTTATATGCAACTTAAGGGGTTTAGTTGACATAAGTGAGAGTGCATATGTAGTGTACCTATTGTACAGAAAATAGCAAATAATGTATATTAGCAGATGTTTTATGTGAACATGGCTTGTTACGGTGTCTGTCTTGGGTGGTGCTGTACATCATGCTTGCATAGCTGTATGTAGAAATGAATTAATGTCAGAAGACTGCAGTTAAGCAGATATCAGTAGGAATGATGAAGGTCTGTGATGGGAGAATGACTTGCTGCTTTACCAGTAGTTGACTGACTTCTGACATTTCTGAATACAATGAAATTTCTTGGAACATTCCTACAAAGAGGCGCAAAGAGTAGAGATGTGCAGCATTGATTTCTTTTTTATTATTATTATTTTTCCCCCTCCTTCCCCCCCCCCCCCCCCCCTTGTTTCCATATTGAAAGCTTCTCTTCCAACCACCCAACTATAATCTTGCTGCTGGTGGTGTATTTTGAAACATATTCTGTATTATGTGGTATGTTGGTGTGTTGGTTTTTTTTTTGATTTTGTTGTTTTTGAGAGAGTGGTTATGAGGATGGAGGAGGGGGTGGTACTTGCAGTGACTCTGAAATTGAAGGAAGTGGACAATGGCTGTGTGATCACTGAAACTAAGTTCTTGTATGACTGTACTGGTATTGTAGCATGGCTTTCCTTATAATCTCTTCATCTTTGACCAGCCATATCCTGCCTGTCTTGCCACCAGGCTTGCCTAATCACATGCAAATGCAATACATTATGGTATGGTCAGATGAACTGAGTATTCCTGGTCAATATTTGGCCAGTCATTGGAAGTGTTCAAGGTCAGGCTGGATGGGGCTTTGAGCAACCTGATCTAGTGGAAGGTGTCCCTGCCCATGGCAGGGGGGTTGGACTAGATGGGTTGGAAGGGACCTTCAAAGATCAAAAGACTGACTCTGTTTTCTCTTGGCACTACTTATAAGTGTAAATCATATTTATTATATTTGAGTGAGCTGTTGAACTTCTATTAATGTTTGTCCCATACTGGCATTGCATATAAATAAACACTAATTTTTAGGTAGCGTTTCAGTACGATGAGGGACACTTGAGAAGGAGGCAGACAGTAAAACTTAAAGTCATTATATTACATAGTTTTAGTAAGCTTGAGAAAGTGACCTTCTGAAGTGTGGATGGTGTAAGTGAAATGAGACACACCTTTCCAAGGTGCAGCCTTAACCCGTTGCAGATTATATCTATGTATTGGGTTTGCATGGCAAGATTTTGGTACTGGGGGGGCGGGGGCTACAGGACTGGCTTCTGTGAGAAGATGCCAGAAGCTTCCCCTGTGTCCAATAGTGCCAGCTAGCTCCAAGACAGCTGGCCACTCGCCAAAGCTGAGCCAGTAAGTGGTGGTGTTAGCACCTCTGTGATAACATATAAGAGGGAGAAAAACTGCTGCGCAACAGCAACCGAAAGAGAGGAGGGAGAATATGTGAGAGAAACAACTGTGCAGACACCAAGGTCAGTGAAGAAAGAGGGGGAGGAGGTGCTCCAGGTGCCAGAGCAGAGATTCCCCTGCAGCCTGTGGTGAAGACCATGGTGGAGCAGGTTGTCCCCTGCAGTCCATGGAGGTCCACAGTGGAACAGATATCTACCTGCAGCTGTGGAGGACCAACTACCGGAGCAGGTGGGTGTTCCCTGAAGGAAGCTGTGACCCTGTGGAGAGCCTGTACCAGAGCAGGCTCCTGGCAGGACCTGTGAGCCCATGGAGAGGAGCCTGTGCTGGAGCAGGTTTTCTGGCAGGACTTTTGACCCCCACAGAAAGGACCAATGCTGGAGCAATTCGTAAGGACTCTCTCCTGCGAGTGGGACCCCAGGCTGGAGCAGGGGAAGAGTGCGAGGAGAAAGGAATGGCAAAGAAAACGTGATGAACTGACTGCAACCCCCATTCCCCATCACTGTGCCGCTCGGTGTGGGGAGGAGGTAGAGAAGCTGGGAGTGAAGTTGAGCCTGGGAAGAAGGGAAGAGTGGGGGGAAGGTGTTTTAAGTTTTGTTTTTCTCGTTATTCTCCTCTGATGTTTGCCAATAAATTAATTTTCCCCAAGTTGAGTCTGTTTTGCCCATGATGGTACTTGCTGAGTGATCTCTCTTACCTTGACCCTCTACTCTGCTTTGGTGAGACCCAACCTGGAGTACTGTGTCCAGCTCTGGAGCACCCAACATAAGAATAAGACATGGAGCAAGTGTAGAGGAGGACCACAAAGATGATCAGAGGGCTGGAGCACCTCTCCTATGAAGACAGGCTGAGAGAGTTGGGGTTGTTCAGCCTGGAGAAGAGAAGGCTCCAGGGAGACCTTACAGCAGCCTTTCAGTACCTGAAGGGGGCCTCCAGGAGAGATGGGGAGGGACTCTTCATGAGGGAGTGTAGTGATAGGGCGAGGAGTGATGGTTTTAAACTGAAAGAGGGGAGATTTAGACTAGATATTAAGAAGAAGTTCTTTACTGTGAGGGTGGTGAGACACAGGAACAGGTTGCCCAGAGAAGTTGTGGATGCCCCATCCCTGGAATTGTTCAAGGCCAGGCTGCATGGGGCTTTGAGCAACTTAGTCTAGTGGGAGGTCTCCCTGCCCATGGCTTCCATACACAGCCTGCCCACTAACACACACCTGTCTGCTGGGAAATATATATGCTCCTCTGTTGCAATCAGCTGGTCTGATTGTTTTCACCTGCTTAAATCTCCCCTGCTGCTGGATGCAGGCTCCACCCCTTGCTGTCTCTTCTAATTAGTGGGTCCAGGGTCAGTTACTTGGGGAACACCTCCTGTTCAGATAAGCTTCTACTTGTCCATGTGTATCCCTCATGTGTCCAGTGCTGCTGGTGCTCCTCGCACTGTTCTGTTGTCCCAATATATGAATCATCTTACTAACCCACACAGTAAAGCTTCAGCTGTGAATTCCCCAGCAGTGGGCCTGGTCTATGGCCTTGTCATAAGGAAAACAAAGCTCAGAATGGATGAACAGCCTTACGCTTTTTTCTACAACTGGTGATCTAGCACATATTTTGTGGGGTTTTCCAGGTGTTGCTGCTAAGAAAGTTCCCTTTGTGGCAGTTTATGTAGCAAGGTTTTGGTGGTGGTGGAGCCTTCAGGGGCAGCCTCTGTGACGAGATCAGGGGCTTCCTTGTGCCAGACACAGCTGGTTTCAACTGCTGAGCCAATTGGTGAAGTTAGCGCTGCCTCTTTGAAAACATAAGTAAGAAAGGGCAAGAATGCTGGACAGGCGGGGGGGAGGAAGGAAGAAAGAAAGAAAGAGAGAGAGAGAGAGAGAGAGAGAGAGGAGGAGGAGGAGGAGGAGGAGGAGGAGGAGGAGGGATTGAGATTGAGAAACAGCAGTGTGAGCACTAGGGTCAGAGAAGTAGGGAGAAGAGGTGTTCCAGGCTCTGGAGCAGTTATTTCCCCTGCAGCCTGTGGAAGACACCATGCTGGAGCAGATATCCACATTGCAGCCCATGGAGGACCATGTGTAGGGCGTAAGAATACTTTGCCACAGTAGCCCAGAATAGTTCACCTCCTCCAGCCAAACATGGAGAGTCCAAAGTACATCTTATCTTGCTGGAGCCACTTGCACCCTTGCACGGGGCACCAGCAAGATGGCCAGATGTGGGTCCTGCAACTCGGACAGGATATGTACTATGTCAACAAGTTTGTTAATGAAAGAAACAAGACATTGCACATGTATGTTTATTATCGGTTTATATTTATTATCTGTCCCTGTGGTGCTTTCCCTTGAGCCTCGCCACGAGCAGAGCTCTGCTGCATCGTGTTTTTCCCTTTTTCTATTAGAGTTGGTACTGCAGAAACACTTGTTGTGGTTTGGGCCAGACTGACCAATGAGAACGACAGATGCTCTCCTCCACCTCTTTCTCTCTCCAAGGAGAGAGGGATGAGAGATAAAGAGATTTATGAGTTTAGAAGGAACTACTTTAATGAAAATAATAAAATAAAAAGAAAATAAGGAAATATATAAAATATATACAAAACAGTATCAAGCTCCCAGGATGATGATCCTGTCACCAGCAGGCACTGGGGAAGTTCCAGACTAGACTCAGTGATGGACGGGAACTGGATTCTGGATCCGGAGTCAGGAATGCATGGATCGGGATCCAAGGCAGATGAACAGAGTCCTCCTCAAACACCAGCCATTGAAGAAAAAGGGCTGACCCTTTGATCCCTCAACTTTTATACTGAGCATCAGGCAGATGGGATGGAATACCCCTGTTGGTCAGTTTTGGGTCACTTGTCCTGTCTGCTCCTCCCCACAGGTGCAGCCCCTCTACGCTTTTCCACTTCCAACCCTCCAATGGGGCAAATAACAAAATTGGCTGACCTTGGTTGTTATAGCAATAAGTATAAGCAAGGGCCTCTCTGCATACCATTCCTTGGCATTAATTATAAACATTGGTCTTATCACTCTGAGAACAAACACTTTTCTGCACAATACGCTGTTAATTTCAGATAGTTAGAAGATGCTTAGCTGAAAGGTAAAATTACTGAACAGAAAATTGGTTCTCTTTTATCTCAAACCAGGACAACACTACACTTTCAATAAAGCCAAAACTTCCACTTGCTGAGTGTCGTGCCTCGTCCCTGAGGGATTCGCATCTACTTCTCACACTACACCAATTTAGAGCAGTTAGATATTTCCTGAAAGAATCATGGCCCATGGAGAGCCCATGCTGGAGCAGGTTGTTCCTCATGAGACTGTAGGCCATGGAAGGACCCACACTGGGGTAGGGGGAAAAGTGTGAGGAAGGAGTGGCAGAGAAGAACTGCTGTGTATTGACTGTAACCCCCCATCTCCCCTGTGCCACTCGGGGGGGGGGGGGGGGGGGGGGGGGGGGGGGGGGGGGGG
>JARKVS010014487.1:35427-78648 GCA_030770645.1 Numenius phaeopus
CCACTCTCCCCTCCCTCACCCCGGCCCCGCCCGCGGGGGGGGGGGGGGGGGGGGGGGGGGTGGGGGGGGGGGTAGAGGAATCAGGAATGAATGAGTGAAGTTGAGCCTGGGAAAGAGGGGTGGTGGGGAAGAAGGTGTTTTATTTTGGGGGAGCTTTGTTTTTCACTATGCAGATTTATTTTAATTGACAATAAATTAAATTAATTTTCCCCTAATAAAGTCTGGTTTGCCCATGACAGTAACTAGTAAGTGATCTCCCTGTCTATATCTTGACCCACAAGATTTTTCATCCTGTTTTCTTTCCCATCCTGTTGAGGACAGCTGGGTGGGAGTTTGGCCCTTAGCCAAGGTTAACCCACCGCAGGTAGACATCACCAGAGGGTTTGACTTGCTCAGTCTCGACATGGATTTGGGGACTTTGTGGTTCCATTATTGTGCTGTGTTCTGACTGATGATAATAATGAGATTGTCACAGTGACGTATGATAAGCCACACTATGTGCTGGTAAGCTGCCACCATATTGACATGATCAGCATTGAAATAAAGACTTACCAGAGCAAATATGTCTCAGTTTTCTTTGGGAAGGTGATTATGAAGCTACATCTTTAGCCCTGGAAGCCTGTGATATTTTAAGAAACCACACCAAAATGTTAGTGCTAAAAAATTACAGGGATCCATCCTTTTACAAGAATTACTATAAAGCCCAGGCTGGCAACGGTCTCCCTGTTTTTCAAAGCATTGCTGTGATGTATGGTGTTGGAGGTATATTCTGTAGCTTGTTTAGAAAAGCCATTCTGCTTGTGAAAAGGGATTTGGAAATTGTTAAGCCACACGTTAAAAGTGCTGCTCGAGATATTGCAAAAAAAGGTCTTTAGTAATGTTTCCAAGGTTGTCACGGATAAGTTGAGAACAGTGGCAAATCAGGAAGGCTCAGGACTTGCTTATATTGAAAGAAAAAGCCTTAAAAGAAGGAAAGTTGTGTCATGATCCTGGAGGAAAGGCCTGCACCAGGCCGTTAAAAGAAAAAGCGGGTATGGTGGGTTAACCTTGCCTGGCTGCCAGGTGCCCAAGCTCTATCACTCCCCTACCTCAGCAAGACAGGGTGAGAAAATAAGTCTGAGCTGGATTTATTTGAAGTGTCACCAACATAGACCATCATTGAGAAAAGCCTGTTTATTGAGGTGGCTCCACTTTCCACTATTACATAGTCTGCACCTCTGGACTTATTCATAGCTGGGAATGGGGAAGACTGGCAAAAATGGGCAAAAAAGCAAGAGCAAGCGTCAGTGAGAGAAAGCAAGTGTGGGTAAGAGTGCAAATGTATCCTGGGTTGAGCGACACAGGACTAACTTCTCTTCTAATGCTGGGGAAAACTCCACTTTTAGAAGACTCTAGTGTCTGAATTTGTGAAAATATTTACTTTATAGCCAGCCAGGCTCTGTGGGATTCAAGGTCTTAGTGTTTTTGAGCCTTGCCAGGTGCAGGGACAAGGAGGAGCAAGGCCTGGGCATTTGACCCAGGCTGGCCAAGAGGATTATTTCCTACCACAAACGTCACATTCAATATAAATTAGAAAGTTTGCTGCATAGTTCTCTCTCCCTTGATGCCGGTGGTCCAGAGAACTTCTCGCCCCAGTGCCGGACCCCTGAGGCCTGTTGTTTTCCCTGGTTCCCCTTCCCGGGTGGGGAGGGGTCATTGGGTGAGAGAATAATTGTCTAGACGACAATAAATTGTTATGGGTTTTCTCAAACTATAAAAAGATGAGAGAGTGAAAGCAACAGAACATGAACGAGAGAGCAAGAGAGAAAGTGAGCGCAAGACAGCGAGAGTGAGTGAGAGCGAGAGAAAGCAAGTCCTTGCTTCCACTCTCTGTAGGCTTCCTTTTTGCTTTTGAGCTTGTCCAGGAGCTCCTTGTTTATCCATGCAGGCCTACTGGCTTTTTTGCCTGACTTCCTCTTTCATGGGATGTATCGCTCCTGAGCTTGGAGGAGGTGATCCTTGAATACTAAGCAGCTTTCTTGGGCCCCTCTCCTCTCCAGTACTTTTTCCCATGTTACCCTGCCAAGCAGATACTCCTCTCACTTTCTCACTTGCGCTCACTTTCTGCACTCTCACCCGCACTTGCTTTCTCTCACTGATGCTTGCTCTTGCTTTTTTGCCTGCTTTCCTTCATTGCTCTCGCTCTGTCTTTCCCTTTCTTTTGCTTTCTCAGGCTTTCTTGCACTTTCTCGCGCTCTCACGTTCTCTCGTGCTTTTACTCTCTTGCAAGATCACATTTGCTTTCCTTTGATTTCTGTTTCTCCTGCTTGCGCTCACACATGCTTGCTTTCTTGCTTGTGCTCACTTGTTCGTGTGTTACCTTGCACTTGTGCTTTCCCTCACAATCTCACTCTTGCTTTTTCGTTCTCCTGCATGCTTTCTCTTACTCTTGTTCACTCTCACTCGCTTTCTCACACTCTCTTGCTCTTGCATTCTCACTCTAATTTTCTCTTGCTCGCTCATGTTCGCTCTCTAGTGCTCGCTTTAATGTACTCACACTTGCTTTCTCGCTATTGCTTTCTCATGTGCGCACTTACTCACTCACAAGCTCATTTTCTCACTTTCTTGATTTCTTGTGCTCTCCTATGTTGCTCTTTCTCTTGCTTGCTCTATTGCACTCGCTTTCTCACTCACTGTCACTTTCTCTCATGCTTTCTCACTCATGCTCTTGATTGCTTTCTCATGCTATCACTTTTTCACGCTCAATTTCTCACTTTAATGTTTTCTTGCTTGGTCACTTTCATGGGCCACCTAGAGAAAATTGCCCAGGACTGTGTCTAGAAATCTTTTGAATATCTCCCCAAGGAGGGAGACTCCACACTCTCTGAGGCAACCTGTGCCAGTGCTCAGTCACCCTCACAGTAAAAAAGTGTTTCCTGATGTTCAGATGGAACCTCCTGCGTTTCACTTTGTGCCCGTTGCCTCTGGTCCTGTCACTGGGCACCACTGAAAAGAGCCTGGAAATAATGAAATTAGGGAATTGTCAGAGTTGGAAGGGACCTCTAGAGATCATCTAGTCCAACTCCCCTGCTGAAGCAGGGTTGCCCAGAGCACATCACTCAGGACTGCATCAAGGCGGGTCTTGAAAATCTCCAGAGATTGATGAAATAGATACAATATATACAAAACAGTATCAAGCTCCCAGGATGATGTCATCAACAGGCACTGGGGAAGTCCTGGACTGGACTCAGCGACGGATGGGAACTGGATTCCAGATCTGGAGTCAGGAACGCACGGATCGGGATCAAAAGCAGATGAGCAGACAGGATCCTCCTTGGACGTCGGCCATTGAAGAAAAAGGGCTGACCCTTTGATCCCTCAGCTTTTATACTGAGCATGGGGCAGATGGGATGGAATACCCTGTTGGTCAGTTTTGGGTCACCTGTCCTGTCCACTCCTCCCTGCAGGTGGGACCCCTCTACGCTTTTCCGTTTCCGACCCTCCAACAGGGCAAATAACAAAATTAGCTGACTTTGGTTGTTATAGCAATAAGTATAAGCATGAGCCTCTCTGCATGCCATTCCTTGGCATTAACTATAAAAATAGATCTCATCACAATGAGAACGAATAGTTTTCTGCACAATATGCTGTTAATTTCAGAGAGTTAGAAGAGGCTTAGCTAAGAAGTAAAATTACTGAACAGAAGGTTGGTTCTGTTTTACCTCAAACCAGGACGGACACTCTGTAGAGTATAAGACAAAACTGAATAGAGAAGTACTGGTTATGGTTTCTGAGTGATAAAAAGTCTGATTTCTGAGATCCTCTCTCAGCTCCTTTATTGGCTAAAGGCTCTATTTTTGATCAATCTCTGTTTCATTTTTAGGAGAATAGCACGTTGCTTAAAATGGACATAAATGGAGAGTCCAGAACTACCAGATCTACCCTCCCTGGACCTCTTGCAGAGATCAGTTCTGCAGGCAAAACAGAAGCAGAGAAACCACGATGTTCCAGTACCCCCTGCTCACCAATGCGACGGACAGTTTCAGGCTATCAGATCCTTCGTATGGATTCTAACTACCTGGTTGGCTTCACGACTGGAGAGGAGCTGCTAAAATTAGCCCAAAAGTATACAGGTAATGAAGAAAATAAAGCGGAATCCAGGCCTAACTTGCACTCTAAACAGCTTGATTCAGGACTTGCATGTTCCTCCCGTTTGTACAAAACTAGAAGTAGGTACTATCAGCCATATGAGATCCCAGCAGTAAATGGGAGGAGGAGGAGACGGATGCCCAGCTCAGGGGATAAATGCACTAAGGCTTTACCATATGAACCTTACAAGGCACTTCATGGTTCCCTGCCTTTTTGCCTTTTAAAAGGTAAAAGGGCTCACTCTAAATCCCTGGACTACCTCAATTTAGACAAAATGAGCATCAAGGAACCTGCTGACACAGACATGCTACAATACCAGCTCCAACACCTTACCCTTAGAGGGGACTGTATGTTTGCAAGAAATAACACATGAACTATAATCTAGAATTTAGAACAATTTTCTGGTTATTTCTCTGTTGCTGCAAAAATCCACTGTCATACTGTGTACACGACTGTCCATATTGTAGGTGGTATCAGCTAAATGTTATCAGAAAGTAATTTATTTGAATAGAATTTTGACAGTGCATTGTGTTACAAATACTTGGAGGGAAAAAAGTCTTTCCAGAGCAAGCAGCTTCTAATGTAAATTTGACTGCAGCTGGTGGATATTTCTTTGGACACCTTTTAACAAAGAAAAGGCTTTTGGCTTTTGGATTTGGGTTTTTTTGTACAGTTATCTAATATTTATGGTAATTTAATACTGAAAAATTGATGGTCTGCTTGGTTGTTGCTAATTTTGGCTTGATGTGAGAAATTGCTCTTGGATAAGTACTCAAGTTATCTTTTTGTTTCTTCTGTCTTCTTTTGTCTTCTTACTGTATTCTACAATAAAATGTATGTATGATTTTTTACATCATGGGAAGGAATGTGAGCTTGGCTAAATTGGATCACTTGTTATTTTAAACCATCCCATTGAAACATTTTGAAACTGGGTTTGCACTGGTGGTGAGGAGGAAATTCACTCATAAAATCAACCTTTGTTCATTTGCTACTTTAAACCTATTAAATTATTTTTTATTTTCTGCATGGAAGTAATTGTTTTGTCTCCTCTGTTTTATAAAACTAGTTTGGAATAAGTATTTGGAATATTAAAAAATATTTTTGAGAGTGAAGGTTTTGGTTTTTTGGTTAATATGACTTTTTTACATTGTCTTGACATGTAAACAAGGATTCACATCAGATTCCAGTAAATCTACTAGAATGTCTGCATCAGCACATCAATAAAGTTTTTCATTTTAAGTCATGATTTCTATATAGTATAGTAATGGAAGATGTCAAATAACTCTAGCATTGCTTTGGAAATTTAGTTTATTTGAAGCACTGAACACTTTTATTATGATCCGGAAGGGAGATTTTTGGATGGAGTGCAAGCGAAGTGTTTCTATATCAGCCCTGAAGAGCTGGTTATTCAACAGAGTAGATTGAATACACTGGCTTAATTTGTTGCTTAAGAATTTTTTGTCTAAATATGACATCAAATGCAGTTTTGACAGCTGTATTCTTAGATATATTTAAAACATGTTAGTAACTTATGTTTAAAAAATAAAAAAAGCTTTTAGATAATTTTAGGTGCAATCTATTACTGAAGCAGTGTACAAGTTCGTTTTGGTTTACTTATTTAGAAGTTAAAATTAAGATCACGTTGTTTTGAAACATAACTTATTTGATCAGTTGTTTCTGGTACAATTCAGGTTTTTTTTGTTTCTCCTTCAGAATGAATAGCAAGCACTATTCAGTGCATGTGTTGTGGAAAATGAAGAGTTCTTTTCATTCTGCCACTTACTCCACAATTGTAACCAAAGGCAGTGAAGAGGAGCCCAGTAGACTATGATGTCTAGAGTAGTAGACCACAACTGATGTGTATTTTAAAGAGTTAACTGCACCTCTGTAAATTTAATGTATTGAACAATGATCTCTAAAGTAAACTTTTCCTATGTAGTCTTTAGTTTGAAAAACAGAATATGGTCAGATGCCAAAGAGATGGAGGTTTTGTCTAAGGAATAAACACCACTATTTATTGAAATGCCCTACGAAAATGTATTTCTGGCTGAAAAATAAATGATATAATACCTATTTTTATGGAGTCTTTTGCTGTGTAGAAGAATGAGGATACTTAAAAATACAAATTTAGACCAGGAATCATTAAAATTTGAAAGCAGGAAACTTATACTTCTGAGAAATATTTAGATAGATAGGATTCTTCTGTTGTTTCGGGAAATCAGACATACAATTGTTAGTATATTTTGTGCACGTTGTTACTTTGAGCCTGTACAGTAAGTGTATAGCTACATCTATAGAGAGGCTGGTGGCTGTCTTGCCAAGTTCAAACATGAAAAATTTCTTAGTACTTTTTCTGTCTGGTGGCTTGCCTGTGAAAGTGTTTGTACCTGATAACATTGCTTAACTGTTTTAGAATTGCAGTTACACTTGCATACTACATAATCATTCATTAACCATATTTTTTTTAAGTTGGATTTTTAATGTTAATTACAACTCTTCAATTCATGTAGTGATTTACTGGTTTTACTTATAAAAGAAGCAAAATCTCAGACATAAGAAAGCTTTTACTCTTGTCTTATTTTTGACAATTATACTGTCATACATTAAACATATCTATTAAAATTAAAGGCAAGATGGTTCATTAGACTACTAAAATTAAATCAAATGTGAACAATACTGAATTCTCAAAGTGAGATCTTTATTAAATATCAGGCTCTGGACTTTATTGCAGCCTTTCAATACATAAAGGGGACAGATGGAGAGAGACTTTTTACCAGGGCCTCTAGTCACAGGACAACAGGTAATGGTTTTAAATTAAAAGAGGGTAGATTTAGATTAGACATAAGGAAGAAATTCTTTATGCTGAGGATTGTGAGACACTGGAAGAGGTTGCCCAAAAAAGTTGAGGGTGCCCCATTCCTGGAAGTATTCAAGGTCAGGTTCGATGGGGCTTTGAGCAACCTGATCTAGTGGAAGATGTCCCTGCCCCCTGCACATGGGTGGGAACTAGATGATCTTTAAAGGTCCCTTCCAACCCAAACCATTCTATGATTCTATGAATATGGAGTTCTCACTATTCTTCTAATAAATTAAAAGAAAAAAATGCACTGAGAAAACAATGTTTCCCTGTGCCCTATAGATATCTTCCAGATGATTAGAAGAGTGAAGGCGGTAGAAGCAATAAAAGGTAATAACACTAATCATACAATCAGTTTGGTTGGAAAAGACCCTTAAGATCATTGAGTCCAACCATAAACCTAACACTGCCAAGTCCACCACTAAACCATGTCCCTAAGTGCCACATCTACATGGCTTTTAGATTCCTCCAGGGATGGTGAATCAACCACTTCTCTGGGCAGCCTGTTCCAATGATTGATAACCCTTTCAGTGAAGAAATTTTTCCTAATATCCAATCTAAACCTCCCCTGGAGGAACTTGAGGCCATTTTCGCTTGTCCTATCAAGATCCTTCACCAGTTTCATTGCTCTTCTCTGAACACACTCTAGCACCTCAATGTCTTTCTTCTAGTTAGGGGCCCAAAACTGACCACAGTATTCGAGGTGTGGCCTCACCAGTGCTGAGTACAAGGGGATGATCACTTCCCTAGTCCTGCTGGACACACTATGTCTAATACAAGCCAGGATGCTATTGGCTGCCTTGGCCACCTGGGCACACTGCTGGCTCATATTCAGCCAACTGTCAACCAATATCCCCCAGGTCCTTTTCTGCTGGGCAGCTTTCCAGCCACTCTTCCCCAAGCCTATAGTGCTGCATGGGGTTGTTATGACCCAAGTGCAGGACTGGGCACTTGGCCTTGTTGAATCTCATACAGTTGGCCTCAGCCCATCGATCCAGCCTGTCCAGATCCCTCTGAAGAGCCTTCTTACCCTCAAGCAGGTCAACACTCCTGCCCAACTTGGTGTCGTCTGCAAATTTACTGAGGGTGCACTCAATCCCCTCATCCAGATCATTGATAAAAATATTAAAGGGAACTGTCCCTTGTCCCACCTGACTTGGTGGTTTACCCTGTGGAAGGGTTGCACCTGGTCTACAGATCGGGCCCTCTGTTCCACTCAGAAGGGAGTCACCTATTACAATCACCTTTCTTTTTTTCTTGGTTGGTGAGGTCCTGAGGCAAGGGGGTGGGTGACTATTCCTGGGTGCCTCATTGGGTAGATCGTCCTCTCCGTTCTCATTTACCTCATCCTCAAAATCCAGAACTCCAAACCTATTATACAAATGCAGCTGGGAAGGTGAGGGAGGCTGTTGGGGGTTCCGCCTGCCTCTCTGAGGAAGGACCAGCCTCCATTCCCCCCTTTCTATTAAGTCCCCTCTCTCTGCCTGGTGACAGGGTGGGAGGGGATCATCTGCTTTTATTAGAGCCTCTTCTTGCTGCTTTTGCCTCAGGGTACGGCTCCACCAGTCTATTTCACTTTCGCATTCCCTAATGCTTCTTAACCTTTCCACCTCTTCCCTCAGTTCCACCACCTGCCTGAGCAGGTCGTTTATCTGCTCACATCGCACACAATGGGTGTCTCTGGGTCCCTGTGGTACCACAGCCAGGCTCAGGCATTCGGTGCAGCCTGGGCCCTGCACAGATGCATCTTTGTGTGGGAGCTTGGTCTGAGTTCCCACATTCTTCTTCACAGGGGCTTTGGGGCGATTCGTTGCCATTTCCTCTCTTGAGCCTAAACGGAGCATTCACCCTCAGCCTCACGTTCCCGTGTGATGTTCCTGCCTCCTTTCTTACTCTCTGCTCTCCTTTGGCTTCACCGTCTCCGGGAAGCCCCCTCTCCACCCTAGTCTAGCTCTCCTCGTGCTCTGATTGCTGCTTCCCACAAGCTCTGTGCACATGCACCTGCGCACTAATATACTCACCCTTGCGTTCGCGCACGCCTGCCTCACGCTCTGAACCTGCTGCAGCTAGCCGCTTTTAAATTTGCCACGGCTCGCCCGGTCCGCCCCCTGCCCCGTCAGCCTCTCAGCTCCCTCCTCCTCGTTTCAGGCCTCTCCGCTCTCCCTCGGCTTCTCCATCTCCGGGAAGCCCCCTCTCCATCTTGATCTAAATCAAATTTAAAGCTGCAGCACTCACCGCTGCCGCTGTCGTTCTCTGTGTGTACCCACAGTTTGGTTTTTTTTTGTTGTTTTTTTTTTTTTTTATAGCCTTTGGCCGAGTTCCAACCACAATTCAAAAAAAAAAAATCTCTTCTGCCAAGTGACTTTTTTTTCTGTGTCGCGCGCCGCTGCCAGACCAGTCGGCTGCCACCACCTCGCCGACCGAGTGTCTGCTCTGACCGCGTTTAAATCCCCGCGGCCGCGCCCCCTCCGCGCCTGATTGGCTGACGCGGACTTCCGGGTTCCGGCTGGGGCTCGGGCTGTGAGTGGGGGGGTGCCTGAGCTCGGAAACCCCTCCGTACAGCGCGATCCCACCCTCCCCGCGTGCTCACCTCAGTCCTCGTCGCCGGTGCTGCCGGTGCTGCTGCCGCCGCCTTGCCGGCCTCGCCGCTGTACTTAAATACAGTATAATCACAAGAATTCCAACCTTTATACAACCTTTGGGTTTTCTTGCAGTTTTTTAGAAAAATTGGTTTATTATTATCTTTTCTTTTCCCTTTGCAAGTCTCATACTGAAAGTCCTTCCATACTGGTGTAACATAAGGGCATTAGCTATTAAAAAAAATAAATCTTAGCCATTACATTTAGACATCATATATAAGATTTAAGATATTATTAATTCCCTACAAAAAGTCCATGGAACAGTTACACATGGACCCAAACAAAATTATCATTTCTTGTTAAAATGATTTACAATTGCTTAAAAAAAAATCACTAAAATTTTTTAAAAATTTCTAAAATAAGTAAGTTTTAATTAGAATAAATTACTTAGGGTTATAACATGGTGTGATTTATGCTGTTTGCCTAGCTTTACTTACTTAGCATGAGTAGCTAGATTTGCTGAAGCCTTAGGCTGCAATAGAGAGTGTGTGGCCTGACCAGCTTAAATCGCACAGAGGGTGCGTGGCCTGATCAGCGTAAAGTGCACAGAGATAAAGAAAGTGATGGGAAACATACCTGGCATGGAGAAGGGTACACCCTTGGCCGAGGTAATCCAAAATTGGAAAAGGGTTTTTGGTATAGCAAATCTATCAAAAAAGCACGCAGACATCTTATGTTGAGAAGACTGGACAGGTATAACTAGAGATGGAAACCTGGCAGAATGGTTGCCACTGCCAGGGACCTTTGACCAGCACAAACTTACTTTTCTGAAACATCTCCTAGAGGATAGGTTCCCAGGGCAAATGGATTACTGGTATGTTTGGGATGACTGGGTGCAGGAGAGGGAACACCTAAGTCAGAGGTGAGGAATGAAAGAGGCATCGCCAAAGGTAACTCTTGCAGTAGTGGAGGCTACTGCCCTGGATGAAACCTCAGATAATGCTCCAATCATGTCCACTCCACTTCATGTGCGTAATGCTCCTTCTCTGTCTTCTGATTCTGCTCTGCTGGCTGCTGAACTCTATCCTATGCTTCTCAATGTCGTGTTTAATCCTGTCACTATGCAACAAGGGGCAGCAGCCAGAACACCACCCGTATTGAGAATATATACTAACCAACCTTGGAATCCTAGTGACTTGGCTCTATGGGGAAGTAAAATGCCGAGACTGAGGAAGGATGTTGAAAAATGTGCTCAACTATTTTCTAATATATGCACTGGGCACAATACCAGCTGGAAAGATACCCAGGTGTTGCTGAGGGAATTATTTTGACCTGATGAGAGTGAAAAAATAATTAATAAGGATGCTGAATTGGCTCAACAGGTGGGAGGAAACAGAAACCCCTGGCCAGCAAATGATCCAAATTGGGACTACAATAATCCAGGGGACTGAGCTGTTTGTCATATAGAGCTCCAGGATTTAGTAGAAGCTATTAGAGCATGTGGGGAATGAGGGGTGGACTAAAGTACAAGAATGCAGGCAGAGACCTGACGAGCATCCTAGTAATTTATGGGGACAGCTCTGACAGGCTCTGCTAAAATATGAAGGAATGACATGACAGAATTTTAATGATGTGTTCACAATTAGTGTCTTTGTGGATCAGTGTCTTGGTTTGAGGTAAAACAGAACTAATTTTCTGTTCAGCAATTTTACTTTTTTAGCCAGGCCTCTTCTAACTAAACTCTGAAATTAACAGCATATTGTGCAGAAAACTGTTCATTCTCACAGTGATAACCTGATTATACCAAGGAATGGTATGCAGAGAGGCCCTTGCTTATACTTATTGCCATAACAACCAAGGTCAGGTAAATCTGTTATTTGCTCCATTGGAGGGTCGGAAGCGGAAAAGCGTAGAGGGGCTGCACCTGTGGGGAGGAGTGGACAGGACAGGTGACCCAGAACTGACCAACAGGGTATTCCATCCCACCCGCATCATGCTCAGTTTAAAAGCTGAGAGATCAAAGGGTCAGCTCTCTTTCTTCAATGGCCGACGTCTGAGGAGGACCCTGTCTGTTCATCTGCCTTTGATCCCGATCTGAGCATTCCTGACTCCAGATCTGGAATCCAGCTCCTGTCCATCACAGAGTCCAGTCTTGGACTTTTCCCTGTGCCTGCTGGTGACGTGTTCATCATCCTGGGAGCTTGATACGGTTTGGTATATACTGTATACTTTTTTTCCTTCTTTTTTTTCTTTTCTTCTTATTATTTATTATTTCATTATTTATTAATATTTTCATTAAAGTAGTTTAGTTCTTTTTCTAAACTCATAAATCTCTTTATCTCTTCCTCTCCTCTCTTTTTCTTAGAGGGAGGAGGGAAGGGCCATCTGTCATTCTGATTGGTCAATCCGGTCAAAACCACGACAGATTTATTGGAGCCCAATGTGGGGCACGACTGTGATATGACTAGAGCTCTAGTAGATTGTCTGAATAGTTTTAATTCCAGCTTGTTCAGAGATTAAAACAGACAGATCACATCATTATTTTTAGACAGAATATTGTATCGTATCTTGATGGGGATTTCTTCCAGGTTACTTGATACGGCACTGTATAATTTGCCTTATGTGTTATATAATTTACTTGCTCTTTGTGTCTGTATGTGGTGGTTCAAACGTGGTATTCTGGTATTGTGTTTGATTCTGATCCATACTGTGATTGAACGGATGGTTTCTTTACCTAGATTCCTCAGGCATTTTGTACTGGATTCTGTTTCTAATTATACTTTGAATTTTACCTTGGGAATGTTTACTTCACCCTTTACTGCTCAGGCCAAATTGTCACCATCAGAGACAGGGGACGGATCCCCTTCGGATGGCGTGAATGTCAAACCCATGACAATCAGGCAGCCCCCAATATACAGAAATACTTTAAAGAACACATGCCGAAGTGGCAGGGAGAAAATTTGCAAAACATTTTGAGTGTTGCTGTGTTTTTATATAATGGGCGTGAGCAAAGGCAAAAAGCTGAGCAGGTTATAGAAAGGAAAAAAAACAACAACAAAAGAACAGGAGATAAATATACTGGCCTCAGCTTTAGCAAGGAATATGCAATGAGAGATGGGGGCGGGGCAAGGAAGAAGGGATTCACGGTCTGAACTAAGACCAGGAAAAAAGGAAAGAGAAACGGGAAGGAATGCTGGAAGGGAGTACTATTATTGTGGGAACGTAGAACCTTTTGGTTTCCTTTTTGGGAAAGGACAAAAGGAAGATATTATCACTGGGAAGAATTGCCCTGGGAAGGCTCGCAGTCACAATGACTAGAGGAATGAGACCCTGTGGATATGAGGGGGTGGGGGAGTGCCTAGAAAGATTAGAAATTTTTAATATGAGGGTGCCCTGGTTTGGGGTGGAGCAGAGCCAACTTTCTGTTCAGTGAGAGAGGCTCTTGTGCTTACTTGTTGCTGTGGCAACCAGGGTCAGCTGACTTGGTGGTTTACCCTGTGGAAGGGTTGCACCTGTGGGGAGGAGTGGACAGGTCAGGTGACCCAAACTGACCAATAGGGTATTCCATCCCATCTGCCATGCTCAGTATAAAAGCTGAGGGATCAAAGAGTCTGGGCTGTGTCTTTGATGGCTCTCTTTTTTTGATGTTACTGGTAGTTTGTCTGCCTGCCTTTGATCCTTATCCATGCATTTCAGAAGATAGATCTGGAATCCGTTTCCCATTTGTTATTGAGTCCGGTCTGGAACTTCCCCAGTGCCTGCTGGTGACATCTCCCTGGGAGCTGGATATGGTTTTGTATATATAGTATCTATTTCATTATTTCCTTTTTATTTTGTTATCAATATTTCATTCAAGTAGTTTAACTTTTTCTAAACTTATAGATCTCTTTCTTCTTCCTTTCCTTGGAATGAGAGGTGGGAGAGAGCATCTGTTGCCTTGTCATTGGCCAACCTGGCCTAGAACTGTGACAGGGGATAACCCAATTGGACCAGCAGGGACATATTATAGGTGAAGTTGAATTCTTGGTAGACATAGGAGCCACATTATCCCTTTTGAATTTTACCCTGAGAGAGTGTAGGACCACAGACAGCATTTTAATACACGGAGTCACCAGACAAAGAGAGCAGAACTTGAGTAAATCCCTATTAATAACCATAGGAAACAAGAGTGTATGCCGGTGGTTTGTATTAATGGAAGACTCCCCAGTGTGCCTGTTAGGGAGAGATCTCTTGCAGGCTCTAGTTGTAGAATTACACTTGTCACCTGAAAGAATAGACTTAATACTCATGGGAGTGGCTGGGGTCACTGAGAGCCCAAGTGATGAGCTAAAAATACCAGAAATATTGAAGTCTGTACCAACAAAGCTGTGGAGTAAATCTAGTATGGATGTAGGATTGCTAGTTTTGGCTCAACCCGTGACCATAAAATCAAAGGGAGGAAATCCCTCTCCGGCAGTGAAACAGTATCTTATTTCCCCAAGAAGCTGAAAAAAAGCATTCTAAAGCAAATAGACTGGTATTTAGCTCAAGGAATTTTGAAAGTGTCTGTGTGACATAAAACACTCCTGTACTCCCTGTAAAAGAGAATCAATTGTATGAGGATGGAGACCTGGAATACTGTTTTGTACAAGATCTATGGGTAATTAATCAGCACGTAGTGGCTCCTCATTCAGTAGTGCCTGATCCCTCTACTATACTTTTACAAATACCACATTGGGCAAAATATTTTACTGTGATTGATTCAACCACCACCTTTTTTAGTATCCCTTTAGATGAGGACAGCCAACTTTTATTTGCCTTTATGTGGAAAGGACAACAATTAACTTGGATGCATCTCCCGCAAGGGTTTGCAGGGTCTCCTATAATGTTTTCACAAGTACTAAGAAATTATTTGGAAGATGTAGAACTACCAGGTGAATCAACTCTTGTACAATATGTAGGTGATTTGCTAATAGCGAGTAAGGACAAGGACACTTGTATAAAAGATACTATATGTCTATGTATTGTCTTAGCAGAGAAAGGTCACTATGTATCTCTGTCCAAACTTCAGCTGTGTCAGAAAGAAGTCAAATATTTAGGGTTTATCCTAAGGGAAGGGCAGTGAGCAATAGATTCAGAAAGAAGAGAGGCTATAGTAAAGCTTCTGCATCCAATCACAAAGTAACAGTTGTGAGGGTTCCTTGGAGCTATGGGATTTTGTCGGCCATGGATTCCTGGGTTAGGAGAATTAACGAGACCTCTGGACAGAAACAAGAAACAAAGAGGTAGAACCTATTTCGTGGAGTCTGGGAAGAGAGCAAGCTTTTAAAGCGATAAAAGGAGCTTTGGCATCAGCTCCTGCTCTTGGGCTCCCGGATTATACAAAGCCCTTCAGTTTATATGTGCATGAATGAAAAGAAATGGCCAGTGGAGTGATAACACAGAAATTAGGACCCCACCAGAGACCGGTTGCATACTACTCCGTGCAACTAGACCTGGTTGCAGCAGGAGCACCAGCCTGTATTAAATCAGTGGCAGCAGCGGCCACGATATTAGAAAGAAGTTGCCCCCTCATTCTGGGACACCCTGTAACAGTTCATGTCCCACATGAGGTGGAAATATTTCACTGAATTTTTTAGAGTTGGAAGGGACCATAAAGATCATCTAGTCCAACTCCCCTGCCGAAGCAGGATTGCCCAGAGTTGAAACAGTATGAGAGAGTTGAAACAGTATGCAACCCAAGCCCTATCACCACAACAGGCACACAGATATGAATTGATCCTTCTAATGGCAGATAATGTAATTGTGAAAAGATGTAATACTATGAATCCAGCAATCCTAATACCTTTGCCTGATGATGGGGAAAAACATCACCAGTGTGAGCAGGTGATGAATGCTTCAAGTACACTGCAAGCAGATTTAACTTATGTTCCTTTGCAGAGTCCAGACCTAACTCTGTTTGTAGATGGCTCATCTTACTACCTGCATGGACAACATTGGACTGGATATGCTGTGGTCAGCCAAGGGCGAGTAATAGAAGCTGAACCTCTCCCAGCAACGATGAGTGCACAAGGAGCAGAGCTGGTAGCTTTAACGCATGCAGCACATCTGGGAAAAGGTAAATGAATTAATATTTATAGACGCTTGATATGCCTTCGGGGTATGTCATGCAACTGGAATGTTATGGAAAGAATGAAGATTTACCACATCATCAGGAAAAAAGGTATATAATGGAGAAGAATTATATGAGTTACTGGAATCAATCTAGCTACCTAGAGAAATTGCTGTCATACACTGACGAACCCATACCAAGGGTGCTACAGAAATTAGTAAGGGGAATGACTTAGCTGATGCAGCTGCAAAGGCTGCAGCCTGACAACCTCTGAGAGAATGCATGATTGCAATTCCAGCAATGGACCAAGGCGAATGGCCAAATTTAACAGACCCCAAAACCATGTATGAAAGAGACTGTTCAGCAGAAGAACAGAACAATGGAAAAAATGGGAAGCAAACCAAGATGATGACGGAATATGGACAACTGGAGGCAAACCAATACTACCAAAGAAATGTGTAATTACTGTGGCTAGATGGTTTCATGATAAAACCCATAGGGGAGCGGAGGTGATAGCTAATCAGGTACAGAAAGTACGGACAGCAACAGCAATTTATGCTGCTGCGAAAAGAATCACCAGTAGCTGCCCAACTTGTCAAAAGTTCTCAAGTACCAGGGCAAGCTCAGAGTTAGGGAGGGAACCGTGGGCCTAATTCCCTTTCCAATGATTGCAAGTAGATTATGCAGATATGCCCTCTGCTTACGGATACAAATATTTGCTTGTAATAGTAGATCAATGGTCAGGCTGAGTGAAAGTCTTCCGGACAAGAAAAGCTGACACGGGGGAGTATTAAAAGCTGTATTGAAAGAAATTATACCTAGATATGGGGTTCTGGAGTCAATTGAGTCAGACAAAGGTTCTTGTTTTACAGTAAATGTAATCAATAAAAAATCACTGGAAACAGAGAGAAATTTGCATATGCCCCTATTACAGAATCTTCATGGTTGGAAAGGACCTCTGAGATCACAGAGTCCAACCATACACAAACAAAAGACCCCCACAATCTTGACCACTAGGGCATGCCACTAGAGCATGCCCTGAAGCGCCACGTCTACACGTTTATTAAATACCTTCAGGGATGGTGACTCCACTGGCTCCCTGGGCAGGCTGTTCCAGTGCCTGACCACCCTCTCAGTAAAGTAATTCTTCCTGATATCTAATCTAAACCTCCCCTGCCCCAACTTCAGACCATTTCCTCTGGTCCTGTCATTATTCCCTTGGGAGAAGAGGCCGACACCCACCTCTCTACAACCTCCTTTCAGGTAGTTGTAGAGGGCAATGAGGTCTCCCCTCAGCCTCCTCTTCTCCAAACTAAACATGCCCAGTTCCCTCAGCCTCTCCTCCTATGACTTATTTGCTAGATCCCTCACCAGCTTGGTAGCTCTCCTCTGGACACGCTCCAGCAGTTCAATGTCCTTCCTGTAGTGAGGGGCCCAGAACTGAACATGGTACTCGAGGCGAGGCCTCACCAGTGCCGAGTACAGAGGCACCATCACTTCCCTAGTCCTGCTGGCCACGCTATTCCTGATGCAGGCCAGGATGCCGTTGGCCTTCTTGTCCACCTGGGCACACTGCTGGCTCATGTTAAGCTGGCTGTCCACCAGCATCCCCAGGTCTTTTTCTGCCGGGCAGCTTTCCAGCCACTCTTCCCCAAGCCTGTAGCATTGCCTGGGGTTGTTGTGACCGAAATGCAGGACCCGGCACTTGGCCTTATTGAACCTCATAAAATTGGCCTTGGCCCATTGATCCAACCTGTCGAGGTCCCACTGTAGAGCCTTCCTACCCTCAAGCAGATCAACACTCCCACCTAGTTTGGTGTCATCTGCAAACTTCCTGAGGGTGCACTCAATCCCCTTATCCAGGTCATCAATAAAGATATTAAACAAGACCGGCCCCAAAACTGAGCCTTGAGGGACACCATCGGTGACTGGCTGCCAACAAGATTTCACCCCATTAATCACAACTCTCTGGGCACGGCCATCCAGCCAGTTTTTTACCCAGTGAAGAGTACACTTGTCTATGCCATGATTCGCCAGCTTCTCCAGGAGAACACTGTGGGGGACGGTGTAAAAGGCCTTACCAAAGTCCAGGTAGACAACGTCCACAGCCCTCCCTGCATCGAGAAGGCGGGTCACATGGTCATAGAAAGAGATCAGGTTGGTTAAGCAGGACCTCCCTTTCATAAACCCATGCTGGCTGGCCCTGATCCCTTGGCTGCCCTGCACTTGCCGTGAGAGCTCACTCAAGATGATCCTCTCCATGATCTTTCCCGGTACCGAGGTCAGGCTGACAGGCCTATAGTTCCCCGGATCCTCCTTCCGGCCCTTCTTGTAGATGGGTGTCATGTTAGCCACCCTCCAGTCATCTGGTACCTCCCCTGTTGACCAGGATTGTTGATAGATGATGGAGAGAGGCTTGGTGAGCTCTCCCACCGGCTCCCTGAGTACTCTTGGGTGAATCCCACCCAGCCCCATAGACTTATACGTGTCTAGGTGCATAAGCAGATCATTAACTACTTCCTCCTGGATTATGGGGGGGTTGTTCTGCTCTCCATCCTTATCTTCCAGTTCAGGAGGCTGAACACCCTGGGGGAAGCTGGTCTGACTATTAAAGATGGAGGCAAAGAAAGCATTAAGTATCTCAGCCTTCTCCTCGTCCTTGGTTGCAGTGTTCCCCCCAGCATTCTCCCTGACTCTCTTTTTGTTGACATATTTATAAAAACTTTTTTTTGTTGTCCCTTATGTCAGTGGCCAAGTTGATCTCCAGCTGGGCTTTTGCCTTCCTAATTTTCATTCTGTATAACCTAAAAAGATCTCTGTACTCCTCCCGAGTTGCCTGTCCCTTCTTCCAAAGGTGGTAAACCCTCCTTTTTTCCCCTAAGTCCCATCAAAAGCTCTTTGTTCAACCAGGCCGGCCATTTTCCCCTCCCTTTAATCTTGCGACACATGGGGACAGCCTGCTCCTGGGCCTTTAAGATTTCCTTCTTGAAGAGTGTCCAGCCTTCCTGGACCCCTTTGCCCTTAAGGACTATCTCCCAAGGGCCTCTCCCAACCAGAGTGCTGAACAGGCTAAAGTCCACCCTCCGGAAGACCAAGGTGGAGGTTTTGCTAACCCCCCTCCTTACCTCACTACAAATTGAAAACTTGACCGTTTCATGATCACTAAGACCAAGACAGCCTCCGACCACCACAGCTCCCACTAGTCCTTCTCTGTTTGTGACCAGTAGGTCTGGCGAGGCACCTCCCCTGGTAGGCTCACCTACCAGTTGTGTCAGGAAGTTATCTTCCGTACACTCAAGGAACCTCCTAGCCTGCCTGCTCTCTGCTGTGTTATATTTCCAGCAGATATCCAGTAGGTTGAAGTCCCCAACCAGAACAAGGGCTGGCAATTGTGAGACTTCAGCCAGCCGCTTATAGAATACTTCATTTGCCTCCTCATCCTGGTTGGGTGGTCTATAGCAGACTCCCAGCACCAAATCTCCCTTGTTAGCCTTCCCCTTCATCCTTATCCATAAACACTCAACTTTATCATCACTGGAATCTAGCTCTATACAGTCAAAACGCTCCCTAATGTACAGAGCCACACCCTCGCCTCTCCTTCCTTGCCTATTCCTTCTGAAGAGCTTATAGCCATTCATCGCAGCATTCCAGTCGTGACAGTCATCCCACCACGTTTCCGTGATGGCGACTACGTCATAGCTGTCCTGCTGCACAATGGCTTCCAGCTCATCCTGTTTATTGCCCATGCTACGTGCATTTGTGTAGATGCACTTGAGCTGGGCTCCCGATTTCACCCCCATCCTTGGCCCTTTACCCCTAGGCTCATTACTAGTGGGCCTGGTCTTATCCTCTTTCCCCTTCACTTCTAGTTTAAAGCCCTGTCCATGAACCTTGCTAACTCTTGGCCTAGTACCCTTTTCTCCCTTCGGGATAGGGTTTTCCCATCCTTTGTGAGCAGGCCCGGTGTCCTGTAAATCAAATTGTTATCAGAGAACCCAAAGTCCTGCTGGTAGCACCAGTTTTGGAGCCAGACGTTGATCTGTCTGGCCTTCTTATTCACCCATTCATCAGTCCCCAAAACTGGAGGGACTGAGGAGAACACAATTTGTGCTCCCGAGCCCCTGACAAGTCGTCCCAAGGCCCTGAAATCTTTCTTCATTGCCCTCAGACTTCTACTCTCTAACTCATCACTGTCTGCCTGTAAGATCAAAAGAGGGTAATCTGAGGGCCATATCAGGCCAGGAAGCTTCCTGGTTATATCCCTAACACGGGCCCCAGGGAGGCAGCAGGCCTCCCTGTGGGAAGGGTCCGGCCTGCATATGGGACCCTCAGTTCCCCTCAGAACGGAGCCACCTATAACTATCGCCCTCCTCTACTCTTCACAGAAGCAGTCTTAATGTGTGGAGATGGCTGCTTCAGCAACTCCCTGGATGGGGCTTCATCAGCATTTTCAATTCCCTCATTGTTTATCTTCAGAGGCCCGTATCTGTTCTGAACAGGCACCTGGGGAGTCGGGGGAGGTCTGGAGGGGACTCTCCTGTTGCCCCGAGCAGGTACCTGTTTCCATTCCCCCCCATCCTCTCCTAGTTCCCCTCCTTTTTCCTGGTGACAAGAGGGCAGGGGATCCTCAACCTCTCGTGGAGCCTCTACCTGCTGCTTTTTCCCTAAGGATGGCAGGGTATGGCTCCACCAATCTATTTCCCTTTCACATTCCCAAATGGTCCTCAACCTTTCCACTTCCTCCTTAAGCTCAGCCACCAGGCTGAGCAGATCATTTACCTGGTCACAGCGCACACAGGCACTGTCTTTGCTGTCCTCCCGCAAGAGTGACAGGCTCAGACGTTCCATGCAGCCCATCACCTGGACAGCTGCATGTTTCTGTGGTAGGTCAGTTTGGGTCACTTTATTCCTTTTGACTGTGGCTACAGATCTAGTGGAGACCATCTCTGGATCAGCATCAGCAGTGGTGGATAGCCAAACCAGCTGACAGATTCCTGAAAATCGACAAAGAATGAAGTGGGATATTTCACTACTCCTGGTACTATTGACTCTGCTGTCTACTACAGCATGGATAACTGTGAAATTAAAAAGAATGGATGATCCAGAGTGGTGGAAAGGCAATATATTCAAAAAGAAAAGAATCTACTTAGAGTATACAGGATCCAAGTTCCCAGTTCTTGAAGAACCTAAAGAAGGGACTCTCGTTTTTTGTTGTGAATCAGATAAAGCATATGATCTAACTGTGACAGAGGTAGTCAAAAAAATTAGATCTCATTGTCCCAATTCTATCAGTTGCTGTTTAACACTTGATTTCAGGTGTTGTGTGGCGGTTAACGTTGAAGTTGGCAAAGTAGAAACTACTGTATCTTGTGAAAGAATTGACTTGATACCAACAACAGTCCCACTACCCACCACAATAAATCAAATTTCAACTCTGCTAATAGGAGAGGAGTTGATTCCACAAATATCTGAAATTGGACCATATGCTATCAAACACGTAGGGCAACAAGAAGTGATATTTAATCCCTCATTGACACATCCATGTCACCACCCAGTTTAGTGTCATCAGCAAACTTGGTGAGGGCGCTTTCAATCCCATCGTCCAGATCATTTATGAAGATGTTGAACAGTGTGGGGCCCAGTATCCATCCCTGGGGGACCCTACCTGTGGCAGGCTGCCAACCTGAGTAAAAAACATTGATCACCACCCTTTGAGGGTAGCCTGTTTGCCAATTTCCTACCCATCTCGCAGACCATCCATCCAATCTGTGTCTTGCCAGATTGTTTTCCACGGCCTTCTCCTGGACAGTGTCAAATGCTTTGCTGAAGGTAAACAACATCCACTGCTCTCCCCATGTCAACAGAAGATGTTATTTAATTGTACAAAGTGATCACGTTAGTCTGGCATGATTTTCCCTTGGCAAATCCGTGCTGGCTTTTCCCAATCACCTGTTCCATTTGGTTTGTGATAGTTTCTAGGAGGACTCATTCCATTACTTTCCCAGGGATTGAAGTAAGACTAATGGGCCTGTAGATTCCTGGGTCCTCTTTTGGGTCCTTCTTGAAGGTGGGTGTGACATTTGCCTTCTTCCACTCATCAGAGACATCCCGTGATCTCCACGACTTTTCAGATATTATAGACAGTGGTCTTGCAACAATGTCAGCCACTTCTCCTATCACCCTGGGGTGAATTCCATCCAGGGCCCATAGATTTATGTGGGTTGAGCCCTTGCAAGAGGCCGCAGAACAGCCCTTCCTCCGCTACTGGTGGGTTGACACATGTTGTCGTAGCTACTTAATCCTGTGATCTGGAGTCTAGCTACACAGGTAAAGACAGAGGCAAAGAAGGTACTGAGAACCTCTGCCTTGTCAGCATTATTAATAACTAGTTTCCCCACCCTTTTTAGTAATGGGCCGATGTCTTCCCTGTGCTTTTGCTTACTGCTCACATAACTGAAGAACCCTTTCTTGTTTGTTCTTGACATCTTTGGCCAATTTCAGTTCTAGCTGAGCCTTAGCCTTCCTGACTGTATCTCTGTATGCCCTTGAAAGGTACTTGTAGTCCTCAATGGCCGCCTTTCCAAAGCCAGTATGCTGCTTTTTTGCTTTTAAGCACACCCAAAATCTCATTGTCAAGCCAGAGTGGCCTCTTGTTCTGCCTTCTTCCTTTCCCTTTGTAGGGGATGGACTGTTCTTGTGCTTCCAGGAAGCTGTTCTTGAATAACTCCCAGCACTCGCAAGCTCCTTTGCCCTCCACGGATGCTTCCCGTGGAATCCCTTGCAGCTGGGCTCTGAGCGTATTGAAGTTGGCTCTTGTAAAATCCAGGATCTTTGTCCTACTACTGGTCTTTAGTGTGCTCGGCAGGATCTTAAACTCCACAATGCTGTGATCGCTGTATTCAAGGCTACCCTTGGTAGTTATGTTGTCAAGTAAGTCTTCTTGGTTTGCGAGCAGTAAATATAGCAATGCGCTGTTCCTAGTCGGCATGTCCAGCATCTGTAGCAGGAAGCAGTCCTCAATGCATTCCAGGAACCTGATGGACGACTTGTGCACCGCTGTGTTGTTTTCCCAACAAATGTCCGGGTAATTGAAGTCACCCATGAGGACCAGGTTCTGTTGGACCGAGACTTCCTTGAGTGGCCGAAATAAGGTTTCGTTGGCCTTGTCACCCTGACTGGGAGGTCCGTAAGAGATACCTACCATAAGATTCCCCTTGGTGACGATCCCTCCAATCTTGATCCAAAGGCCTTCGATAGAACTTCTGTGGTCTCCATAGCTCACCTCCAGATCATTGATAAAGGTATTAAAGAGAACTGGTCCCAATACTGAGCCCTGGGGAACACCACTTGTGAACGGCCGCCAACTGGATTTAACTCTATTCACCACCACTCTTTGGGCCTGGCCATCCAGCCAGGCTTTTTCCCAGCAAAGAGTACGCCCATCCAAGCCACGAGCAGCCCGTTTCTCCAGGAGAATGCTGTGGGAAACGATATCAAAGGCTTTACTAAAGTCCAGGTAAACAACATCCACAGCATTTCCCTTGTCCACTAAGCGGCGTCACCTTGTCATAGAAGGAGACCGGGTTAGTCAAGCAGGACCTGCCTTTCATAAACCCATGCTGACTAGGCCTGATCACCTGGTTTTCCTGTACGTGCCATGTGATGGCACTCAGGATGATCTGCTCCATACCCTTCCACAGCATCAAGGTCAGACTGACAGGCCTGTAGTTCCCCAGATCCTCCTTCCAGCCCTTCTTGTGGATGGGTGTCACATTTGCTAGCCTCCAGTCAGCTGGGACCTCCCCGGTTAGCCAGGACTGCTGATAAATGATGGAAAGCGGCTTGGTGAGCACATCTGCCAGCTCCCTCAGTACCCTTGGGTGGACCCCATCAAACCCCATAGACTTGTATGTGTATAGGTGCTGTAGCAGGTCACTAACCATTTCCCCTTGGATTATGAGGGCTTCATTCTGCTCCCCATCCCTGTCTTCCAGCTCAGGGGGCTGGGTACCCCTAGAACAACTGGTCTTACTATTAAAGACTGAGGCAAAGAAGGCATTAAGTACCTCAGTCTTTTCCTCATCCTTGGTCACTATGTTTCCCCTCGCATCCAATAGAGCATGGAGATTCTCCTTAGCCCTCATTTTGTTGCTAATGTATAGAAACATTTGTTATTGTCTTTTACCACAGTAGCCAGATGAAGTTGGGGTAGCTGGGCTTTGGCCCTTCTGATTTTCTCCCTGCATAACCTCATGACATCCTTGTAGTCCTCCTGAGCGGCCTGCCCCTTCTTCCATAAACTCTCTTTTTTTTTTTTTTTTCCCCCCCAAGTTCCAGTCAAAGCTCTCTATTCAGCCAGGCCAGTCTTCTTCCCCGCTGGCTCACCTTTTGGCACATAGGGATGGCCTGCTCCTGCGCCTTAAAGATTTCCTTCTTGAAGAATGTCCAGGCTTCCTGGACTCCTTTGCCCTTTAGGACTGCCTCCCAAGGGACTCTGTCAACCAGGCTCCTAAACAGGCCAAAGTCTGCCCTCTGGAAGTCCAAACTAGCAGTTCTTCTAACCCCCCTCCTTACTCCTCTGAGAATCGAAAACTCATTTCATGATCGCTATGCCCAAGACGGCCTCCAACTGTCACATCACCCACAAGTCTTTCTCTGTTCATAAACAACATGTCCAGCAGGGCTCCTTCCCTAGTTGGCTTACTCACCAGCTGTGCCAGGAAGTTATCTTCCACACACTCAATGAACCTCCTAGACTCTTTCCTCTCCGCTTTATTGCATTTCCAGCAGACATCTGGTAAGGTGGAGTCCCCCACAAGAACAAGGGCTAGTGATCACGAGACTTCTTCTAGCTGCTTATAGAATATTTCATCTGTTTCTTCATTCTGTTTGGCTGATCTATAACAGACTCCCACCATGATATCTGCCTTATTGGCCTTCCCCCTGATTCTCACCCATAAACACTTGACCCTTTCATCACCATCCTCAAGCTCTAGACAGTCAAAACACTAACATACAGGGCTGCTGCACCACCTCTCCTACCTTGCCTATCCCTTCTGAAATTTATAGCCATCCATTGCAGCACTCCAGTTGTGTAAGTCATCCCACCATGTTTCCGTGATTGCAATTACATCATAGTTTTCCAGCTGCACAATGGCTTCCAACCCCTCCTGTTTGATGACCTTGCTGTGTGCATTGGTGTAGATGCACGTCAGTTGGGCTATTGATCCTGCCACCTTTTTTGGAGAAGCCCTCTGTGGGAAAGTAATGGAAGATTAGCGAGAAGGACTGTAAACACGCTCAAGTGATTTGCATGTGGGGTGCTGGAAACCACATATATCACACTAATTGTTGCTTAGTTCTGCGTGCTCAACAAGTAGAACATCTGCACTTAGATAACGTAGGCCTGGGATGGACTCAGGGGCACCTTATCGAACACGCCTGAGATTCCTGCCCTGCTGTTGAAGAGATCAAAGCACAGTGGAAAACTCTGCCTGTCTGAACCCTTGAAATACAGGCCCAAACAGCAAGTGGGAGCTCTCTCGTTCTCGCACTCCCTTGCTAACAAGGACTCTCTTGTGCTCTGCGGTGCCTGCGTCCCCTGCTTGCTTGCCTCTGCCCGGGTGCTGCTTCAGAGGTTCCCTGATCCATGAGGTATTGAGATTAAATTTGTTCTTTGCCTTTAATCCGTGGTTTTGTGGTTGTTCCTGCGTCCTGCCTGCATCAGCTCACGTACCCTCATTCCTATGTGACTATTCTCAGGTGCTTCCATGGTTTCTAACCCATCAACAACCCTTGCATCTTTGCTGCTGCATGGATCTCCATCTCCTACCCCTACTGAGATAGCTAAGGTGCTGCGTGCATTAGTATAGGGACATTTCAAACATGCTCCAGTGTATTCAGCACATTGTGGAGCAGACCAAAGGACCTCACTAGCACACCTTCCCTCAAACATTGGCGGGCTGCCCCCAGGCTTATCTCTAGCAAGCCTGGTTTTATCACTTCCATCCTTCAAAACTAGTTTCAAGCTCTTTCAGTGAGCCTTGCTAACTCCTGCGCAAAGATCCTTTTTCCCCTTTGAGACAGGTCTACCCCATGTGTTGCTAGCAGGCCTGGTGTCATGTAAACCAATCCATGATCCAAAATTTTCCTTGTGACACCAGGCTTGTCCTGTTTCTTCCAGCATCATTCCCTGCAACTGGAAGGATAGAGGAAAAAACTACTTGCGCTCCTGATCCCTTAACCAGTCATCCCAAGGCCCTGAATTCTCTCTTGATTTCCCTTAGACTTCTCATTGCAACTTCATCCCTGCCTACATGAAAAAGCAATAATGGATAATAATCCAAGGGTTGTACCAGGGTAGGAAGTTTCCTCATCAGATCTTTAACCTGTGCCCCAGGAAAGTAGAAAACTTCCTTAAGAAGTGGGTCAGGTTGGTATATTGGGCCTTCTGTTCCCCACAGAAGTGAGTCTCCTATGACAATAACTCATCTTTTTTTCTTTATGGAAGTGGTTTTGATGCAGGGCATAGGCTGACTTTTGGTGACACCTCCAGCCTAGATGGACCATCACTTCATCATTGTTCGGCTCCACTTGCAGACCCTCATACCTATTTTACAAAGGCACCTGTGAAGGTGAGGTAGTCACAGAGGAGATGCACCTGCTGTACTGGGCAGGAACTTGTCACCGTTGCCCCCTATCCTTTAAGTCACCGCATTCTGCCAGGTGGAGAGAGGATAGGGGATCCTCTGTATCATGCATCCTGTCTGCCTGACAGGCCTGTCCCAGAGAAGGTAGGATGTGGTTCCCATAGTCAGTCTCCCTGTCAGACTCCCTGATACTCCTCAACCTACTCACCTCCTCACAGAGCTCTGCCACCAAACTGAGGAGTTCCTCTACCTGGGCGCGCCTCCCACAGTTGAACTCACTGCAGCCATCCAGTACTGGCATAAGAGTAGGGCACACCCTGCAGCCTGACACTTGGGTAGCAGCATGATCCCATCAGAACTGTCTGGGAAGCTGCATCAGTCATAGCAGATGCAGAGTTTAGAGAGGCCATGGCCTTCTGCCAGGTAGATACCATTGCTCCCTGGTTGAGCCAGCAGAATTACAACACCCTTCTTATGCTCCCTTTGACACAAACTGCTGCACACACACCCTTGCTGATGCACCACACCCTGTTAAACTGTCACACACACACCCCCCCTTGGTGATACACCATGCCTTGTTCACAGCACTCCTAGTCACTAGCACTCCCCAGGGGTTTCTTTTATGGGGGGGAGCTTGGCCATAGTTGCTCCTGGCCCCACCCAGGTCTCATCAACTGCTCTCACACAAGCTGTAGGCTTCCTGGCAGGTCTCTCCGCTCCCCTGAGGTTCTCCCAGTTCAGGAAACCCACATCTACACCCAGCAGAGCTGCTCGCCTAATTTTCTGTTTGAATGACCTTTAATACCAAAGCAGATTTGGAATCAAATACAGGTGCATAAACTGGGATACCGAGACAAATCTTCAATTTTGGGATAATAATAGCCTATTTTAAAATACACCAATGTTGTGGTTTGGGCCAGGTTGGCCAAAGACAAGACAACAGATGCTATCCCCAACCTCTCATTCCAAGAAGAGAAAGAAATTTATAAGTTTAGAAAAAACTAAACTACTTAAATGAAATATTGAAAATAAAATAAAAAGGAAAAAATGAAATAGATACTATATATAAAAATATATATTCAAAACTGTATCAAGCTCCCAGGGAGGTGTCACCGGCAGGGACTGGAAATGTTTCAGACTGAACTCAGTGACAAAAGGGAACTGAATTCTGGGGAACAAAGGCAGATGAACTAACAGGGACCTCCTCAGGCATAAAAGACAGAAAGGCACCAAAAAAGACCACTTGAGAAAGAGACAACCCTACCCTTTTGATCCCTCAGCTTTTATATTGAGCATGGCAGATGGGATGGAATACCCTTATTGGTCAGTTTGGGTCACCTGACCTGTCCACTCCTCCCCACAGGTGCAACCCCTCCACGGGGTAAACAATGAAGTCAGCTGACCCTGGTTGCCACAGCAACAAGTAAGCACAAGAGCCTCTCTCACTGAACAGAAAGTTGGCTCTGCTCCACCCCAAACCAGGACATTCCACCCCTTATTCCATACCATTTGCATCATGGTCAGATCACTAATACTTCTTATCCATCAAAGATATACATATACAGAGATCAGTCATTTATGATTTATCTTTATACACAAAGTTCTTTAAGTCCATTCAGTTCATAATTGCAGAGTCTCATCTATTACAGCAGACTCAGGATTGAGTATTCTCACCGAGGGTCAAATTTCTTTGCGGTACAAATTGAATTTCTCCATTCTGCAGCATCACCCACCAAGTACATCCAGGTCCTTGAGCAAAACCAGTCCCACAAATGGGCTTGCCTTTGCCCGAGGCAGGAAAAACCCAAACAGTTTTCCCCAACGTATTCCTTTCATGCACCACTTTATTCCCTTTTACAATATGTAAAAGGTCTGATTGAGCAGGACCAGCTCGATTGATGGATCCCCTGGTGTTAACTAACCAGGTAGCTTGTGCTAAGGGCCTGTTCCAATTTTTAAAGGTTCCACCACCTATTCTTTTAGGGTAGTTTTTAACAGTCCATTGTATAACTCAATTTGCCCAGAAGCTGGTGCATGATAGGGGATATGATATACCCATTCAATGCCATGTTCTTTTGCCCAAGTACTTATAAGATTGTTTTTGAAATTAGTCCCATTGTCAGACTCAATTCTTTCTGGAGTGCCATGTCGCCACAAGACTTGCTTTTCAAGGCCCAGGATGATATTCCGGGCAGTAGCATGGGGTACGGCATAGGTTTCCAACCATCCGGTGCTTCCTTCCACCATTGTAAGTGCATAGTGCTTATCCTTGTGGGTTTGAGGGAGTGTGATGTAGTCAATTTGCCAAGCATCCCCATATTTATATTTTAACCATCATCTCCCATACCACAAAGGTTTTAACCATTTAGCTTGCTTGATTTCAGTGCATGTTCCACGACCAGTGGAGTGCAATGTCCCTGGTTAAATCCACCCCTCGGTCACGGGCCCATTTGTATGTTGCATCTCTTCCTTAATGACCTGAAGTGTCACAGCCCCACCAAGCTAAAAACAGTTCCAGCAGTTCCTTTATGTTCCCATGCCAAATGTGTCTGGAAAATCTTAGCAGCCTGATCCACTTGCTGATTGTTTTGATGTTCCTCAGTGGCTCAACTCATGGGCATCTACATGGCATACCTTCACGCCTAGTTCCCCTAGCTGGTCAGCAATATCTTGCCACAATTCAGCAGCCCAGATGGGTTTACCTCTGCGCTGCCAGTTGCTCTGCTTCCACTGCTTTAACCATCCCCACAGAGCATTTGCCACCATCTGTGAGTCAGTATAGAGATAGAGTATTGGCCACTTTTCTTGTTCAGCAATGTCTGAGGCCACCTGGATGGCTTTTACCTCTGCAAATTGACTCAATTCACCTTCTCCTTCAGCAGCTTCTGCGACTCATCTTGTAGGACTCCACTGCAGCTTTCCACCTTCGATGCTTTCCTATGATATGACAAGATCCATCAGTGAACAGAGCGTACTGTTTCTCATTATCTGAGAGTTCATTATATGGTGGGGCCTCCTCAGCACGTGTTACCACCTCCTCAGGTGGCATTCCAGAGTCTTTGCCTTCAGGACAGTTTGTGATCACTTCTACTATTCCTGGATGATTTGGGTTTCCTATTCGAGCTCGCTGTGTGATTAAGGCAACCCATTTACTCCAGGTAGCATCGGTGGCATGATGAGTAGAAGGAATTTTACCCTTGCCCAGTAATGGTAATTGGGGCACCAGGAGGAGCTGTGCTTCAGTACCAATTATCTCTGAAGCAGCTCTAACTCCTTCATACGCTGCCAAGATTTCTTTCTCAGTTGGGGTATAGCTGGCCAAGGAGCCTTTGTATCCTCAACTCCAGAATCCTAGGGGTCAACATCGAGTCTCCCCTGGTGCTTTCTGCCATAGGCTCCAGGTAGGGCCATTGTCCCCAGCTGCAGTGTAGAGAACATTTTTAATGTCCCGTTCTGTTCGTACTGGTCCAAGGGCTTCTGCATGCACAATTTCTTGTTTAATTTGCTGAAAGGCCTATCGTTGCTCATGACCCCACGTAAACTCATTTTTCTTTCAAGTCACTTCATAGAGAGGTTTCACAATCTGACTATAACCTGGAATATGCATTCTCCAGAAACCCACAGCACTTAAGAAGGTTTGTGTTTCCTTTTTGCTAGTTGGTGGGGACATAGCTGTTATTTTGTTAATCACATCCATTGGGATCTGGCAACACCCATCTTGTAGTTTAATTCCAAAGAACTGGCTGTCTCGTGCAGGTCCATTGACCTTACCTCTTTTTACAGCAAAACCTGCTTTCAGAAGAATCTTGATTACTTCCTTACCTTTCTTGAAAACTTCTTTTGCTGTATTACCCCATACAATGATGTCCTCAAGGTATTGCAGGTGTTCTGGAGCTCCACCCTTCTCCAGTGCAGTCTGGATCAGTCCATGGCAAACAGTATGGCTGTGTTTCCACCCCTGGGGCAGTCGATTCCAGGTGCACTGGATGCCTTTCCAGGTGAAAGCAAACTGTGGCCTGCACTCTGCTGCTAAAGGAATAGAGAAAAAGGCATTAGCAATGTCAATTGTAGCATACCACTTGGCTGCCTTTGACTCCAGTTCATATTGCAGTTCTAGCATGTCTGGCACAGCAGCACTCAGTGGTGGTGTGACTTCATTCAGGCCACGATAGTCTGCTGTTAAGCTCCAGTTTCTGTCAGACTTTTGCACTGGCCATATCGGGCTGTTAAAGGGTGAGCGAGTCTTGGTGATCACTCCTTAGCTCTCTAGCTGAAAAATCAGGTTCTGAATGGGAATCAGGGAGTCTTGGTTGGTGTGATACTGTCATCAATGTACCATGGCAGTAGAAATTGGCACCTGCTGTTCTTTAACCTTCAGCAGATCCACCAGAGAAGGGTCCTCTGAAAAGCCAGATAATGCAGACAACTGCATAATATCCTCAGTCTCTGCAGCTGCCATACCAAAACCTCACCAATACCCTTTCAGGTCTTTGAAATACCCTCTCTTGAGGTAGTCTATGCCAAGGATGCACAGAGCATCTGGGCCAGTCACAATGGGGTGCTTCTCCCATTTATTCCCAGTCAGGCTCACTTCAGCCTCCAATACAGTCTGTTCTTGAGACCCGCCTGTTATTCCAGAATTAGTAACAGATTTTGTCCCTTTATGATTCGATGGCGTTAGGGTACACTGTGCACCAGTGTCCACCAGGGCTTTACACTTTTGTGGCTCTAATGTGCCAGGTCATCGAATCCACACAGTCCAATAAACTCGTTTGTTCCTCTCCTGCTCCCGGCTGGAGGCAGGGCACCTCTAATGTTGAGGACAACATCTACAATTAGCAGATTAATTCCTACCCGGACCGGAGAACCGCTTACCATGGACTAGAGCAGCCACCCTCCTGCAAAAATTCTTTCTTCCATCTGCTTTACCTTGCAAATCAAGCACTTGTGTCTGTAGGACCAGGATAGGTTTTATTATCCCACTTCCTCATGTCCTTGCCATAGTTGCAGAGGCAAAGCCACAGGAAATCTTAGAGCGGGTCCTGTTTCTCTTGAGTCAGGTTTGTTGGAGGGTGTTTTTTCTTCATGATTGAGACGTAGGTCCCTTCAGGGGAAGAGTGGGATTCTTTCCATCCCGAACATTTTTCCGACAGTTTATTATTTTTCTTAGCTATTTTCTCATTTTGCTCAGCTATTATCTCAGTCACTTTTTCCACAGCTGCCACAGTGATGGGTCAAGAGAGACTGTCTTCATACTGTCGTACCTTGGTAGCCACTGCATTTACAGTTGGTGCATGAGCATCGGATCCTCCCCAGACCACTGTTGACAATATATGGGAATACATTGATGGTGCACCCTGCACAAACTTCCTGAGAAAGGATCATGTGCATGGCATTTCATCAGGGTCTACATTCACTTGCCAGTCACCATAAGTCACCTCTCACACAGCCAGTTCCTTCAGGTACTTGATACCATTTTTCATGCTGGTCCATTTGCTTGGAGGGCATTCAATATCATCCTTAAAGGGATACCTGCCCTTTATAGGTGATAGCAGTCTCCTCAAGAGGCTGAGAGTGTCTGTCTTTCTCCCAATCACTTTATCAATACCTCCATCTTTGGCCAGGTTTCCCAACTGCTTAGCCTCTTGTAGTTGTTTCGGCCAAATTTACCAAAACCAGACTAACAGATGGCCCTTCCCCCCCAAAAAAGAGAGGAGAGGAAGAGATAAGGAGATTTAGAAGTTTAGAATGAACTAAACTACTTTAATGAAATATTAATATTAAAATCAAAAAGAAGAGAATAATGAAATAAATACAATATATACAAATCTGTATCAAGCTCCCAGAATGATGTCACTGGCAGGCACTGGGGAAGTCCCAGACTGGACTCAGCGACGGATGGGAACTGGGTTCCAGCTCTGGAGTCAGGAACACACAGGTTGGGATCAAAGGCAAATGAACAGACAGAGTCCTCTCCAGACGTTTTTCATTGCAGGAAGAGGGCTGACCCTTTGATCACTCAGCTTTTATACTGAGCATGGGGCAGATGGGATGGAATACCCCTGTTGGTCAGTTTTGGGTCACCTGTCCTGTCCGCTCCTCCCCACAGGTGTGACCCCTCTACACTTTTTCCGTTTCCAACCCTCTAACGGGGCAAATAACGAAATTGGCTGACCTTGGTTGTTATAGCAATAAGTATAAGCAAGGGCCTCTCCGCATACCATTCCTTGGCATGAAGCACAAACATTGGTCTTATCATTCTGAGAACGAGCAGTTTTCTCCACAATATGCTGTTAATTTCAGAGAGTTAGAAGAGGCCTAGCTAAGATGTAAAATTACTGAACAAAAAGTTGGTTCTGTTTTACTTCAAACCGGGACACCTCTCTACCTTCTAAGTCTATGATATCTGCCCCATTGTCCCAGCATCAGAGCAACCAGGAGATAAGTGTCTCCCCTTCTTGACAACTGAAGTCCTTCCTCATATATCGTAAATCCTTCGTAGAGAAGGATTTAACGATTATCTCTACATCTAATTCCTCCTCCTGCATCTGCTTTAGAAGGATCATGCTGTCTGTCTTGAGCTGGTCTTTGCTTTACAGGGTGGAGGAACAAGTTGATAAAATAGGAATAGGAGTCTCTTCACAAACAGGTGATAAAGTACAGATATGAGCGTCTCCACAAACAGGGAAGTGAATTTAAATTGCAAGAGTAAGATAACTGAAGGAAATAGGAGAGTTAATTGAAACTGCAGTACTGAGATAACCGAAAAGTAGGGGAATTAACTGAAAAAGCAAAAGTTAGGCAATTATAAAATCGCAAAAGTTAAACTTTTATGTAATAGGTGGATCGAGAAGTCTGTACCTTCCAAGTACCTCAGCCAATGGGGAAAGGAAGAGGGTTACATGCGGCTGGGGAATTAGGATAAAATTGAAGCTGCGGCCTCTGGCAAATTGAGAGACCCCACAGGGATATGCCCCAGTGGACCTCCCTTTATTAGAATAAAGTCTTTGCAGGACTCCTCTGTCTCCTTTGTGAACATCGACCTCTGGCAATGGGATTTTCTGCACAAAGACCTAAAGAAAGACAAATGTCTTCCCGGGAAGTGGCCGGACATCACCTGTTGATGGGAAATAGATAATAAATCTTTTGTTTTCCTTTGCTTATATGTGCGGCCCTTGCTTTTGTTTTATTAAATTGCCTTTATCTTGACACAAAAGATTTCCCCCTCTTATTTTCTACCCCCTCCTGTCCTGCTAAGGAGGAGAGTGATAGAGCAGTTTGGTGGACACCTGATATCCAGCCAAGGTCAACTCACCACATTACGCTTCATCCCCTTTTTGGAGGTAGTTGTCTGAATTTACATGTGCTTGACGTTATTCATCAAGGAATTCATCTGGAGTGAAAAGAGGGAGCGGACAGACATGGTGAGCTTTGCACAGTACTTTCCTTTTCTGTGGAAAGTGGGAGAGCAGAAAGGAGAATACTCCAGAATATGTAGGGAGAAAGGATGAAGATAAGAGGAAAAACCTCAGAGGGACAGGGGCAGTACTGCATGAGTAGGAAGAGTGAGAGAGTATATAGATTCAATCCAAATATAAATTAGCAGAAAATAAACTATGAAACAATATTTCACGTAAGAAATATTTTTAAAAATAAAGCTGTCTTCCCAAACTAAGGAGAACAGGAGCCTGAAAATCATTATGGCATGACAATTAGATTGAAGAGATGTTATGACACAAACCTTGTCCTTAACTGTGCTGCTCTTGCTGTGTCTCTCTCTCATGCTCTCTTGCATGCTGTCTCTCTCTCTCCCTCACACATTCTCAGCTGCTTTCATGCTAATTTTCTTGCTCTCTTGCTTTCTTGCTCTCTCATTTTCTCTGTCGCTTTATCTCTTGCTTTCTCTGTCTCACACTTTTTCTCTGGCTTGCTCACTCACTTTCTCTTTCTTTTGCTCTTGCTTTTCTCTTGCTCTCACTTTTTCTCTCATCCTTTCTTTTTCTCAGTCACTTGCTCTCTCGTGCTTGCTTTCTCTCTTACTCATGTACTTGCACTTGATGTCCCATTCTTGCTCTCACTATTGCTCATTCTCACTCTCTTGCTCTCACTTTCTTACTTGCACTCTAACTTGCTCTCGTTCTACTGCTTTTGCTCTCCTTGCTTACTCTTGTTCTTGCTCACTTGTTTTCTCACTCTCACGCTTGCTGTCTCTCTTGCTTTCTCTCACATGTTCGCTCTCTCGCTTTCTTGATTTCTCTCACTTGCTTTCTCACTATCGCTCTTGCTCATCTTGAACTTGCTTTCTTTCTCACTCTTTGTTGTGCTCTCTTTCTCACTCTTTCTCTCACTCTCACCCCCACTTTCTTGCTTCCACTCATATTCCGTCATCTTTCCAGGGATGGATTTGACGCTGACTGGCCTGTAGTTTCCCAGTTCCTCCTTCTTTCCCTTTTTGAAGACTGGGATGACATTGGCTTTCCTCCAGTCCTTGGACACTTATACTCTTCTCCAGGAAATTTCAAAGATGATGGAGAGCGGCTCAGCTATGACTTCTGCCAGCTCCCTCAGCACTTGCAGGTTCATCCCATCAGTACCCAAGCCAAGGTTAAACAACCACACTCAGTTTTTTCACACTCACTTTTTCTAGCTTTCACTTTCTCTCTCTGTCTTGCTTTCTCACTCAGTTTCCCTCGCTCTCTCATGTTCTCACACTCTCCCTCTTTTGTGCATGCTCTCTCACACTTGCTTTCTTGATAGTGCACTAGCATTCACCTTTCCACACTCACTTTTTTGTGCCTGCATTCACTCTCGCTTTCTCTCTCTCTCGATGCTCTATCTTGCTTTCTCTCATCATGCACTCAATTTCCTACGCTTGCTCTTGCTGTCATGCTTTCTCACTGTATCACTTTCTCACACTCATTTTCTCACTTTTGCACTGTCATTTTCTCACTAACTCACTTTCTCCCATGAATTTTTGCTTGCATTCTCATGTTCTTGTGGTGTCACACTCTTGCTCCTGCTCTCACTTGCTTTTCCTTGCTTTTGCATGCTTGCTTTCTCTCTTGCTTTTTTGTTCCCTCACTGACTCTCACTTGCTCTCTCTTTTGCTTTTCCTCTCTTTTTTTGGAAATACCTTGTGCTCGCTTTCTCACTCTCACTGTTACTTCCTTGCTTGCCCTCGTGCTCTCTCACTCTCTCTTTCCCTGCTCTCAATTTCACTTTTGTTCTCACTCCCCCCCTCTCTCTTCTGCTGGTTTGCTCTCCCTTGCTCTTGCATTCTTGCTCTTACTCTCTTCCTTCTTTGCATTCTCGCTTTCAAGATCTCACTTTCTCTATTTTGCTTTCTCGCTTTCTGTATTGCCTTTGCGTGGCAAGGTTTTGGTAGCGGGGGGGTACAGGGCTGGCTTCTGTGAGAAGATGCCACAAGCTTTCCCCGTGTATGACAGAGCCAGTGTCAGCCAGCTCCATTGCTGGCCAAGGCTGAGCCAATGAGCAATGATTGTAGTGCCCCTGTGATAATATATTTAAGGTGGGGGAAAAACTGCTGCACAACAGCAGCTGGAAGAGAAGAGGGAGAAAATGTGAGAGGAAAAACTATGCAGACACCAAAGTCGGTGAAGAAGGAGGGAGAGGAGGTGCTCGAGGCACTGCAGCACAAATTCCCTCGCAGCCTGTAGTGAAGACCATGGTGAAGCAGGCTGACCCCCTGTAGCCCATGGAGGTCCACAGTGGAGCAGATATCCACCTACAGCCTATGGAGGACCCCCACATTGGAGCAGGTGGATGCACCCAAAGGAGCCTGTGACCCCCCGTGGAGAGCCTGTGCTGGAGCAGGCTCCTGGCAGGACCTGTGATGCTCTGGAGAGAAGAACAGGCTGGAGCAGTCTGTTCCTGAAGGACTGCACCCACTGGAAAGGATGCATGCTAGAGCAGTTCTTGAAGAACTGAAGCCTGTGGGAAGGACTCACACTGGAGAAGATCATGGAGGACCGTCTCGCATGGGAGGGACCCCGCACTGGACCGGGGAAGAGAGTGAGGAGGAAGGAGAAGTAGTGACACTGTGTGATGAATTGACCGCAACACCCATTCCCTGTCCCCTTGTGTCACTCGGGGGTGGGGGGGGAGGTAGAGAAGTCAGGAGTGAAGTTGAGCCAGGGGAAGAAGGCGTTTTAAGATTTGTTTTTATTTCTCATTATCTCACTCTGATTTGATTGGTAATAAAATAAACTAATTTCCCCAAGTTGTCTGTTTAGCCCATGATGATAATTCCCGAGTCATCTCTCTGTCCATGTCTCAACCCACAAGCCTGTGGAGGAATGGCTGAGTGAAAAATGGCACGACTTGATTACAATGAGCAACCCAGTCTTTGATAGGGATGAAAGCCGGGAGGAGGCTGTGAACTCTCCTTGAGAAACATAAGTCTGAAGAAGTAGCTACATTATAAGTAAGTGATAAGCGGTACTGCCTCTGGGAGATAGAGAAACATCTGCTGCGCGTGGACAAGAGGTCTGCACTAATTGTGTGAGCGCTCTAGGCACGTGAACAGAGACTGTAAGCCAATCGTATAGCTGCCGCTAGTGCGTGCTCTGCTTGTCTGTCTTTATATACTCTGTGTGAACGTGAATAAAGTGAGAACGACCATACTCATATAGAGACTCATCGTTACTCCGGGTCAGTCTCCCACTCCGACACAAGGCTTTATTTCTATTTTTCTCCCCTGTCCTTATTGAGCAGGGAGAGTGGTAGAGCGTTTTATTGGGCACCTGGTGGCCAGGCAAGGTCAACCCACCACACTTGCCCTTATCATAGAATCATAGTATCATAAAATGGTTCAGGTTGGAAGGGACCTTAAAGATCATTTATGTTCCAACTCCCCCTGCCATGGGCAGGGACACCTCCCACTAGACCAGGTTGCTCAAAGCCCCATCCAGACTGGTCCTGAACACCTCCAAGGTTGGGGCACACACAATTTCTCTTGGCAACCTGTTCCAGTGTCTCAGCACCCTCACAGTAAAGAACTTCTTTCTAGTATCTAATCTAAATCTCCCCTCTTCCAATTTAAAACCCCTGGTCCTGTCACTACTCTCCCTCACAAAGAATTCCCTCCTCATCTCTCCTGTAGGCTCCCTTCAGATACTGGAAGGCTGCTCTGAGGTCTCCCCGGAGCCTTCTCTTCTCCAGGCTCAACAACCCCAACTCTCTGAGCCTGTCCTCATAGGAGAGGGGCTCCAGCCCTCTGATCATCTTCGTGGCCCTCTGCTGGACTCATTCCAACAGGTCAATGTCCTTCCTGTGTTGAGGACTCCAAAGCTGGACGCAGTATTCCAGATGGGGTCTCACGACCGCAGAGTAGAGGGGTAGAATCACCTCCCTTGACCTGCTGGCCACACTTCTTTTGATGCAGCCCAGGATGTGGTTGGCTTTCTGGGCTGCCAGCACATGTTGCCAGCTCATATTGACCTTCTTGTCCACCAACAATCCCAAGTCTTTCACCTCAGTGCTGCTCTCAATCCATTCTCCGCCCAACCTGTATTTGTGCCTGGGATTGCCGTGACCCAGGTGCAGGACCCTGCACTTGTACTGGTTGAACTTGATGAAGTTTTCACGGGCCAGCCTCTCAAGCCTTTCCAGGTCCCTCTGGATGGCATCCCTTCCCTCCAGAGTGTTGACTGCACCACACAGCTTGGTGTTATCAGCAAACTTGCTGAGGGTGCAATCGATCCCACTGTCCATGTCTCCAACAACAGCACTGGTCTCAGCACTGACTCCTGAGAAACACCAGTCGTCACTGGTTTCCACTTGGACACTAAGCCGTTGACTGCAAACCTCTGAGTGTGGCCATCCAGCCAGTTCCTTATCCACCGAGTGATCCATCCATCAAATCCGTGACTTTCCAATTTTGAGACCAGGACGCTTTGCATAAGTCCAGGTAGAAGATGTCTGTAGCTCTCCCCTTATCTATCAATGATGTAGCACCGTTGTATGGCCACTAAATTTGTCAGGCATGACATGCCCTTGGTGAAGCCACATTGGCGGTCAAGAATCACCTCCTTATTTTCCATGCTCCTTAGCAGCAATTCCAGGAGGATCTACTCCACGAGTCTGCATCATCTTGGAAAGTTCCTGGAGAACAGGCAAGGTGCCCGAGGACTGGAGGAAATCCAATGTCATCCCTTTCTTCAAAAAAGGCAAGAAGGAGGATCCAGGAAACTACAGGCAAGTCAGCGTCAATTCCATCCTAAGAAAGATGATGGAACGGCTCGTTCTGGGCGTCATCTCAAAGCATATGGAGGAAAAGAAAGCTATCAGACATAGTCAACACAGATTCACCAAGGGGAAATCATGTCTAACCTGATAGCCTTCTACGATGGCATGACTGGTTGGATAGATGAGGGAAGGGCGGTGGATGTTGTCTACCTTGACTTCAGCAAGACTTTCGAAACCCTCTCCCACAGCATCCTCATAGATAAGCTTAGGAAGTGTGGGTTAGATGAATGGACAGTGAGGTGGATTAAAAACTGGCTGAAAGACAGAGGGTCGTGATTAGGGACACAGAATGTAGAGCTGGAGGTCCATAAAAAGGGATGTTCCCCAGGGGTCAGTACTGGATCCAGTCCTCTTCAACATAATCATCAATGACCTGGATGAAGGGGCTGAGTGTACCTTCAGCAAGTTTCCTGATGACACAAAACTGGGAGGGGTGGCTGACACACCAGAAGGCTGTGCCACCATACAGCGAGACCTGGACAGGCTGGAGAGTTGAGCAGAGAGGAACCTGATGTACTTCAACAAGGGCAAGTGTAGGGTGCTGCACCTGGGGAGGAATAGCCCCATGCACCAGGACAGGGTGGGGGTGACCTGCTGGAGAGCAGCTCTGAGGAGAAAGACCTGGGAGTCCTGGTGGACAACAGGATGACCATGAGCCAGCAATGTGCCCTTGTGGCCAAGAAGGCCAATGGCATCCTGGGGTGCTACAAAAAGAGTGCGGCTAGCTCTACTCTGCCCTGGTGATGTCGCACCTGGAGCACTGGGACCAGTTCTGGGCTCTCCAGTTCAAGAAGGACAGGGAACTGCTGGAGAGGGTGCAGCAGAGGGCTACAAAGATGATGAGGGGCCTCGAGCATCTCTCTGATGAAGAAAGGCTGAGGGACTTGGGTCTTTTGAGTCTGGAGAACAGAAGACTGAGGGGGGATCTGATCAACGCCTATAAATACTTCAAGGGTGGGTGTCAGGAGGATGGGGCCAGGCTTTTTCCAGTGGTGCCCAGGGACAGGACAAGAGGAAATGGGCACAAATTGGAACATAACAAGTTCCATCTCAACATGAGGAGGAACTTCTTTCCTGTGAGGGTGTCGGAGCCCTGGAAGAGGCTGCCCAGAGAGGTGGTGGAGTCTCCGTCTCTCGAGACATTCAAACCCCGCTTGGACACATTCCTGTGGGACCTGCTCTGGGTGGCCCTGGTTTGACAGGGGGTTGGACTAGTTGATCTCCAGAGGCCCCTCCAAGACCATATCATTCTTTGATCCTGTGAAGTGATTTATACACTAGAGGAGGGATACCGGTATTTCCTCCTCCGTAAATTCCTTTTAAAAATCCCTTATTTCTCATCATTTTTTCCTTCAGCAATCACCTATCATGTCAAGTACTTTTATTACAAGTATCACAAAAACAAGGAAGGGCCAAAGCAAATATTTTGGTGACAACTGGAGACAAACCTCCAGAAGGACAAGAAGAGTTTTTCTTTTATTGAAAGATCAAACATCATCTTTGCAAGCAAAATGCTATCTTGCCACTTGAAACTGCCTCATGAAAATGAGGCCAATGCAGTTTTTCCTTTGCAACACTAATTTTATTATCTCCAATGGGTTAAAGATATTGCCATATTTAATTAAAGCAGTTGTTAGTCTAGCGGAGTCCCTCCTCTCCGGCAAGGTCAGAGTGCTTTAGAAGGGCTGCCAACCTCTGGCATCAAAGCCTAGTCTCTGGCCAGAACTGTGGGACACAATGGTTTTACGGGCTTTGTCACCCCATCCTGTTCTTTTACTAACCATGGCTGATCTTTGAGAAATTTTGAAAACCTTATCAAGAGATAAAAGTCCTGGCAAGCCCTGAGCAGCCGTTCCTTTGGCTCTGATATCTCTCCAAACTCAAAGTGAGCCAAATGCAATGCTTGTCTTTGCTTTTCCCAATAAGAATTTCCTGAGGAAATATCCCCAGCGTGACATAACTGCAAAAGATATCACTGCTTGGGTTGCCTGGCAGGAAGTGTGCATTCCCTATATCTGTATTTACTCTGCAAACCTCATTTCTGACCTGGCTGTAACCTAAGTGCTCTGTTGATATCTTTGTGCTAAATAATACCTTCCAGCCCAGCTTCTGCACCTGGCGGGGAAGCAGCGGTGGGTATGCTGACTGATGGAAAGAGGGGAGACAAGCAAATATCCCTCTGTCATAAATGCAAACAATGGCTCTGGCTTTCTTCTACATCCTGAAAAAGCCGAGGCTCTCTGCACAGCCTCACCTTGGCCCTTCCGTGTGTTTATGGGCAGGAATATTGCGCCATTCCCGGCTCTTGCTAACAGGGAGGATGCTCTGGCTCCTGGTGATTAGTTTTCCAGTCCAATCCTGCATCAGAGCTTGCAGGTCAAAGGCTTTTCAAAACTGTTGTTTCTTTGCTTGGAAAATATATATGCTCTCTTTTTCATTTGAGTTCTTTGTATTAATTACAGTAGGAAAATAATAATCTAATACAATTCAGTATGATATCCATCCAGATTCCCCATCTCATGTCACGTTAAGTGCTGAGATGCTAATCTGCCAGTCGGATGCCTGCCAGGAAAAATTAGATGGTGAGTGGCCTTCATGGATATCCCGGATCCAGGTATCCTTCCTCAGTGACATTCTGCAAGATCAGTGTTTTATTTCTCATCCCTAAATTTTCTCTTCCTGCCATTAAGCTAAAAACCACAATGTTATGTTTTGTGCATCTTCATTTTTGTAGGCACAATGCACAAGGCATTTAACTTGGTGGAAGATAATAACGTGTTTTCGGCAGGTATGAACCCTCATCTGTCTGATGAACTCCAAGTGCGATCAGGAGATTTGACATAGAAAATGGGTGAGGTGTTCAGGTACATGCAAGCTTTTTTAGGAATAAAAGCATTTTTGAAACTGTTCAACCCAAAGAATTTTGTAGCAGTTCATGTATTTGATAATTTAGATTTAGCGCACAGCCTCCGTATGAAAGTGCCTTCGTTTGGTTCAGCAGTCCCGAACACAGCACCAGAGGATGTCACCCATGGATTCATAGAACAGTTCGGGTTGGAAGGGACCTTAAAAATCATCTAGTCCCACACCCTGCCCTGAGCAGGAACACGTCCCACCAGACCAGGTTGCTCAAAGCCCCCTCCAACCTGGCCTTGAACTCCTCCAGGGATGGCGCAGCCACAGCTTCTCTGGGCAACCTGGGCCAGGGTCTCACCACCCTCACAGCAAAGAAGTTCTTCCCCAGATCTCATCTCAATCTCCCCTCTTTCAGTTTAAAACCCTTCCCCCTCGTCCTATGGCTCCCCTCCCTGATCCAGAGTCCCTCCCCATCTCTCCTGGAGCCCCTTTATGTACTGGAAGGCTGCTATAAGCTCTCCCCTGAGCCTTCTCTTCTCCAGGCTGAACAGCCACAGCTCTCTCAGCCTGTCTTCACAGGAGAAGTGCTCCATCCCTCTGATCATCTTCGTGGCCCTCCTCCGCTGGACCCATTCCAACAGGTCCATGTCCTTCCTGTGTTGAGGACTCCAAAGCTGGACACAGTATTCCAGGTGGGGTCTCACGAGCGCAGAGTAAAGGGGCAGAATCACCTCCCTTGCCCTGGTGGCCATCTCTGGTGGCATTCTGGCCACTAGCAATGGGCAATATGGCTCTATGGATCCCAATTAATTTTCTTGCTGCAGCCTCCAGAGATTTTCCCTTCCATCCTCTTCAAGTGCATATGGAAGATTTTCCCTTGTCACAGCCTAAGCCTGCATTATACATTCATGCATTTAAAGCCTAAAAAGTATTATAATTAAATTCTGGAATATTTTAAGCGTTTCTTGTAGTGATTTGAAGGTTTCTTAATTCAGTGCAGCATATTTTGCTTTTATAAAAAACTCTCTTTGACATCTGCCTGCATGACTTCCCCATACTATCTCCATCCTCCAATCTATGAGCCATACACAGGATACCAGAGGAAGAGGAGGAGCAGCAGGGGCAGGTACCACTCACAGAGAAGAGCCAAGCATCTTCCCTTCCCTGTCAATGCATGAAATCCCAATATTTTCCCAGCAGCAATGCCAAGGTGAGACTTGGAAAGATGCAAAGCTCTGCGTTGAGTGGTTCAATCAGAAAATGGATGCGGGCTGGCATGAATTATGCCATCTCACAGGCTGGCATAAGCTCCTTTGCCATGGTTACACCAGCCAGGAAGGGGAAATGATAGGTGGTGGATACTCAAGTGCTATTTCTTCTAAGACAAGATGATTAACAAACCCAATATCCAAAGCTGTGGCAGGAACGCTAATGAGCAGGAAGCACTCAAGATTTTACAAGTACCTGACTAGAGCTGGTACACATGGCTCAGACTTTTTTTTTTTTTCCCCTGGAAGAATATCTTTCTCGGCTCTATAATGGTAAACTTTGCTACTTCTTCCTGTTTGTTACTGGGTCAGCTTCATCTTCACTAACAGCTTCATCCCTGGAGCTGTTCAATGCCAGGTTGGACAGGGCTTTGATCAACCTGCTCTAGTGGGAGGTGTCCCTGCCCATGGCAGGGGGGTTGGAACTCGATGGTCTTTAAGGTCCCTCCCAACCCAAACCATTCTATGATTTTATGATGCTATGAAATTAATTCTGTGCTCTGATCCCTTAATTTTTTTAATGCCA
>JARKVS010014487.1:88648-124402 GCA_030770645.1 Numenius phaeopus
CTCAAAACTGCATCCCCTTTCCCTGCTAAGTCTAGCTTAAAGCCCTCTGTATCAATGGCTGCCTTTAAGCTTAAAGTGTCCATCTTGGTTTACCAATTCAAATTATATTCATAACAGAGTTACAGATTAACCTTAATTAATTAAGGTAAAGATTAATCCTTCCAGTACCTGAAGGGGGCCTACAGGAGAGATGGGGAGGGACTCTTTATCAGGGAGTGTAGTGATAGGACAAGGGGTAATGGTTTTAAATTGAAAGAGAGGAGATTTAGATCAGATACTAGAAAGAAATGCTTTACTGTGAGGGTGGTGAGGCACTGGAACAGGTTGCCCAGGGAAGCTGTGGATGCCCCATCCCTGGAGGTGTCCAAGTCCAGGCTGGATGGGGCTTTGAGCAACCTGGTCTAGTGGGAGGTGTCCCTGCCCATGGCAGGGGGGTTGGAACTCTTTAAGGTCCCTTCCAACCCGAACCATTCTATGATTCTATGATTAAAAAGGCTTTGTTGTTATGACACTGATTAACACTCTTCTTCTGAATGCCTTAGTTTTTCTTTGAACCCCTCTGCTATTGTCTACATCTTTAGTTCATCAGGTATAAATAGGACGGTATATAAAATAACTGTGATATAGTCCTCAAGGGTTTATACTCGTAATTATTTGCCTTTATTCTCTACAAGGCTGGGAAGTCTATTGTCCGAGTGTGAGCATCACAGTATAGAAAGATGCATTTGGGAGGAACGATCACAGGAGACTTACTTCTTTCTGGCTCTAATGTTTTTTGGCTTGAATAACATGGCTTCTTTGTCATCTTTGTAGCTAGTCTCAAGAAGTAGCTGCAGATGGGGAAACCTCAATAACGTCTGTGTCTCAACTGCATTTTCAGGAGGAGGAAGTTGCGAATCGCTTTAAGCTAGAACTAATTGAAATGCCTAAGGTTACATAGGGATGTTTTCCTGAGGTTTCCTTACAGAAATACCCACTCCTTATGTTTAAAGTAGGTCAACAGACTGACTTAAAACAAGGTGGAGCTTTCATTTGTTTATTATATGTTTATCTTTAAAAAAGGTATACTTTTAATATTGTGGGAGTTGAGAATAAACATTTAAATTGAATGTTGGGATTTTAAATAGCAGAAAAAAGGAAAGGGTTGAATTTTTTGATGTTTTTTTTTTCCAAGTAAGCGTGTGAAAAGTAAGAAGAAATAGGCTAAATATGATATATACTTCATGCACTATATTCTTACCTTTCACCCTCTATCTCTCGGTAAATTTGTTAGTTTAGGGACTGCCTTCATTTGTACTTCAAATTTACCTAATGATTGCTTCAGTTTAAATGCTGATAATTAATATCATTCATGTTGTTTTGTTTGTAGATGCTGGTCTTTGGGTGTAGTAAGAATAAATAACCATCTCTGTCACTGTCTTGCTGCTTGATTAAGGCTAAAACTTAAACCATACACATCTGTGGCAAATTAAAAACTGCCCTAATTTTAAAAAACTGTAAACACATAATACAGCCCCTGAAGCAATCCAGCCTTATAGATTTATCCCAGAAAAATGAGTTTTATAATTGTTCTATCTACGTATCAGTACAGAGCCTGTTTATTAAACATTTTGGAAATGCACAATTCTCTTGTATGCACCATAGTGTGGTAAAACAAGTCTGTTCATGCCCTGAGGTTGGCTGCTATGTTAACATGTTATCTTTTGGGCTCAATTTTTCTGGGCTTTTTTGTTTGGTTGGTTTTGGCTTTTTTAAAGGGACATTTAGATGGTCCTTAGAAGGTAAATTTCCTTCTTTGTGCAAAAAAAATTAGAAGAAAAGGATGCTTTGCACAAATAAAGTAGAACTAAAAATACATCTGTGAAACATTCCTGTTAAAATATTATTTCCAAAATGAGCATGAAAAGTAGTTCCCCCAATTTGATTTTACAGTAATTGAACCTATTCTGAGCATCTTTAGAATTTACTTTAAATTTTTCATCTTAGAATCCTCTTCCATATGCCTTATCTTCTTCACTTGGTATGGCTCCATAGCAGTTCTATTGCAATAATGTTTTCTTATATTTGGTGTGCAGTGTACGAAGGTGTTCCTTAAGCGGGTGTTTTTTGATACTATTTTAATCCAGTTAACATTTCAAAGAAAATAACTGTTTATACACTACAGTTTTTAAAATAATGTCTGCATAACTGAAGCAATGTATACCTCAGTAGTTTAACTCAAATCACAGGAAAAACTTTGTTTGTTCATAGAATCATAGAATGGTTTAGGTTGGAAGGGACCTTAAAGATCATTGAGTCCCAACCCCCCTGCCGTGGACAGGGACACCTCCCACTAGACCAGGTTGCTCAAAGCCCCATCCAGCCTGGTCTTGAACACCTCCAGGGATGGGGCAGCCACAGCTTCCCTGGGCAACCTGTTCCAGTGCCTCACCACTCTCACAGTAAAGAGTTTCTTCCCAATATCTAATCTAAATCTCCCCTCTTCCAGTTTAAAACCATTACCACTCATCCTACCACTACACTCCCTGATAAAGAGTCCCTCCCCATCTCTCCTGTAGGCCCCCTTTAGGTACTGGAAGGCTGCTATAAGGTCTCCCAGGAGCCTTCTCTTCTCCAGGCTGAACAACCCCAACTCCCTCAGCCTGTCCTCATAGGAGAGGTGCTCCATCCCTCTGATCATCTTTGTGGCCCTCCGCTGGACCCTCTCCAACAGGTCCATGTCCTTCCTGTGCTCAGGACTCCAGAGCTGGACGCAGTACTCCAGGTGGGGTCTCACCAGAGCAGAGTAGAGGGGCAGATTCACCTCCCTCGACCTGCTGGCCACGCTTCTCTTGATGCAGCCCAGGATGCGGTTGGCTTTCTGGGCTGCCAGCGCACATTGCTGGCTCATGTTGAGCTTCTCGTCCACCAACACCCCCAAGTCCTTCTCCTCGGGCCCGCTCTGCAGCCATTCTCCGCCCAACCTGTATTTGTGCCTGGGATTGCCGTGACCCAGGTGCAGGACCCTGCACTTGGCCTGGCTGAACTTCATGAGGGTCGCACGGGCCCACCTCTCAAACCTGTCCAGGTCCCTCTGAATGGCATCCCTTCCCTCCAGCGTGTCGATCGCGCCACCGAGCTTGGTGTCGTCGGCAAACTTGCTGAGGGTGCACTCAATCCCACTGTCCATATCGCCGACAAAGACGTTAAACAGCACTGGTCCCAGTACCGACCCCTGAGGAACACCACTCGTCACTGGCTTCCACTTGGACATTGAGCCATTGACCGCAACCCTTTGAGTGCGGCCATCTAGCCAGTTCCTTATCCACCGAGCGGTCCATCCATCAAATCCATGTCTTTCCAATTTAGAAACCATGATGTCATGCGGGACAGTGTCAAACACTTTGCATAAGTCCAGGTAGATGACGTCTGTTGCTCTCCCCTTATCTACCAATGCTGTGGCAACATCGTAGAAGGCCACCAAGTTTGTCAGGCATGACTTGCCCATGGTGAAGCCATGTTGGCTGTCACCGATCACCTCCTTATTTTCCACGTGCCTTAGCAGAGATTCCAGGAGGATCTGCTCCATGATCTTGCCGGGCACAGAGGCGAGACTGACCGGCCTGTAGTTCCCCGGGTCTTCCTTTTTTCCCTTTTTGAAAATGGGGGTTATGTTTCCTCTTTTCCAGTCAGCGGGAAGTGTTGAATTAATATGTATTTAATTAGCTGAAGGCTTGAGAAAATGTGTTAGGATAATGAATGAATGAAACACGTTCTACAATAGAGTGGTTTCATAACTTACTACCAGCACTATTGTGAGCACAGAAAGATAAAGAGTCATGAGAGACTTCTGTTTCTCACAGTTGAAAGATTTATGGAAGCACCAGTCTCAATTGGTTATGATAGCAGCCTTGTTAGACCTGGAGAGCCCATCTCCCTCCCCCCTCCTTTCTCAAACATTGAAGGATTCAGCAGCAGCATAGGTCAAAAAGAATCAGGGTTAAGAAATAATTCCAATTTGGAAGTCCAGGGAAATCTTAAGATCTGGTTGTGAGCCAATATTTTGAGTATACGTGCTTATTTTAGTCATAAGGAACAATTCCATGAAGCGAGAAAAAGTTCTGTGGAAAGAGAGACTAAGCTAATTTGTAAGTTAAAAAAAAATAATAAATCAGCCTCAACTTTTAAAAACATTTTTACAAATTGTGTTCATAACAGATCTTAATAAGAGTGGAGGAATAAAATACTTAAAGCACGACACTTGAATAACTGAACATTGCTCTAACTTACCCAAGCCCAAACCAGTTGAAATCAGCAGTGTAGAATTTTTTTCACCTGACAGTTAAATAGCTTAGTCGGTTTTCCTTTCTGTTCTTAACCAGGATTATAGAAAATAAATATTCATTATCAAATTTTCCTTTTAGATAAACGAATTGGTGGATGCCCGTGATGTCAGCATTGGAGCCTGGTTTGAAGCTCATATAGAAAATGTTACTCGAGCAACAAAAGGACAGAAGAATGGTAAAGCTCAAGTAAAGAGTGGCAATTCTTACAAAAGGACTAATGGAAACTTAAGTCAAGATCATTCTAGAGAGAATGCAAATTATTTGGACAGTACACCATCCACATCTTACTCAGACTGCATGGACACTGATGAAGAAGCTATTTATCATATCAAGTATGATGAGTAAGTGCTTCTGTTATTATTTTGAGGACATCATATGTTATGATTTGGTGTGTATAAACAAAGAATTTTGTTGAAGAAACTTGGAATCAGAGAGAGCAAGTTCAATATTGCAACCAAGGAAAGAAATATTAAAAAGCCATAATGTCTTTCAGTCAGATATAATGAATATCCTGACAGTAATGAGTTTGTTTCTTTTTTTCTTCTTCTATTCACAAATTCCTGTGAAGTATTAACTTTATCTTGACTTTATGAAACTCAGAATCCCTATCTCTAAGGAAAGGAAACTATGCATTGGGTTTTCTATGTAAAATATAAGTTAATATTTTCTTTAAAAACTACTCTGCTCATATTCAGTTCCTTCCATTGAAGTCTAAACAAGTGTTTCATGGCAGCAAATTCTGGTGCTTGAATTGTTTACATTTTGTTTTAAAAGTAATATTTATGCATGAGATGACAGGTCTGCATTTCATGTAGAGGTTTCTTGTAGAGAACCTGGTGACTGGGAACATAAAATCAGTTCTGAGCTGGAGTGAGGGTACAAAGGGATTTTTTATTTTTTAAAATCTGTGGTACAAGCAAATTTCAGAACCTACGACAGATGTGCTAGAGTAGAGGCCTTGTGCCATAAACTCAGTGGGATTTGCAGGGATTGCTCATCACCAGCTTTTGTGCTGATGCATTCACATAAGTTGGATCTTAGTTTTTTAATGCTGCCTTAATTTGCTGAAGCAGCTAACTAAGCTTCTAAACCAATGGCATCAATGAGAATTTTTTATTACAGAGAACAACAAAAATATTGCACTTTGGCATGTGAGATTAAAGGTAAAGGAACATACGTTTAGTTTACACAGAAGCATATTCAGTATTAGTCTTGTTGAGGATAAATTCAGTTCAAGTTTTCAAAATGTTTTTTTAAGTATCGATTTCAAGTCTTGTTGTTTTTAATAATTAATTTTTAATTTAAACCGGTTTTGCTAGGGAAAAAACAAGAATGTTGAAGACTTAAGCTGAACATCTTTTAGCTGCTCTTGGCAATACTAGATACAACTTTTCTTTATATGCTTACCTTGGAGGATAATATAGCTTTTGTCTGAACGTGGAGTTCAAATGCAGTTTTATATCTGCAACCATCAATTTTTATCTGCAGATATGTTTGTCCACACACACATACACACAAAAGATAGCTGCAGTGTTGAAAGCAAAAATTTACTTAAAAAAATATTGAAATACATAAATTCAGAACTTTCTCACAACTTTAGTCACCCAGTATCATTACAGTTGGACTAGATGATCGTTGCCGGTCCCTTTCAACTGAACTATTCATAAAAAAAAAAAGTCTCTAAAATGATAGATATGCATCATGGTATACTTTCAGAGACCTGGTTCTAAGATTGGCAAATCGTGTAACATCACAGAAGTATTTAATTGAGCAAAGGGCAAAAATTTGAGAGTACGTTTGTAATTATTGGAGTTAAATTATGTTCCTCTTTTGTAGATAGCGTCATTTTATGTGAGTTAAAGATTTGAGGGAGAAACTACCTGTGAAGTAGAAACTATAGTCAAGCTGATCTGACTTGCATAGGTGTACCTATGCTTACAAAACATCAGTTTTGCTTCATGCGTACCTTAAGATCTAGCATTTCCAGTACATGCAGTCATCTTAGTCTTCCTATAACACGATCTGTCACAGTGTCATGGTTTAACCCCAGTGGGCAGCTAGAACCACGCAGCCGCCCGCTCGCTCGCTCGCTCGCTCATTCCCCCCACGGCGGGATGGGGGAGAGATTCAGAAGAGTAAAAGTGAGGAAAAACTCATGGGTTGAGATAAGGACAGTTTAATAGGTAGAGCAAAAGGCGCGCACGCACGCAAGCAAAGCAAAACAAGGAGTTCATTCCCTGCTTCCCATCGGAAAGCGGGTGTTCAGCCACCTCCAGGAAAGCAGGGCTCCATCACGCGCAACGGTTACTTGGGAAGACAAACACCATAACTCCGAACATCCCCCCCTTCCTTCTTCTTCCCCAGCTTTATATACTGAGCATGACGTTGTATGGCATGGAATATCCCTTTGGTCAGCTGGGGTCAGCTGTCCTGGCTTTGTCTCCTCCCAGCTTCTCGTGCCCCCCCAGCCTGCTTGCTGGCGGGGCGGTGTGAGGCGCAGAAACTAGGCCTTGATTGCTTAGCAACAACCCAGAACATCAGTGTTTTGCCAACACTAATTTCACCCCAAATCCAAAACATAGCACTATACCAGCTGCTAGTAAGAAAGTCAACTTCATCCCAGCCAAAACCACGACACACAGGTTTGTATTCTTAGCCAGTGACCATCTTAAAGCATTACGTCATGGAGATATGGAGGAAAAGCAAGCTATCAGAAGTAGTCAACACGGATTCACCAAGGGGAAATCATGTCTGACTTACCTGATAGCCTTCTACGATGACATGACTGGATGGATAGAATCATAGAATCATAGAATTGTCTAGGTTGGAAGGGACCTTTAAGATCATCGAGTCCAACCATCAACCTAACTCTGACAGAAACAAACAAACAAACACATCACTAAACCATGTCTCTAAGCACTATGTCTACCCGCCTTTTGAAAACCTCCAGGGATGGTGCCTCAACCACTTCCCTGGGCAGCCCATTCCAATGCTTAATAACCCTTTCCGTGTAAAAAGTTTTCCTAATATCCAGTCTGAACCTCCCCTGGCGCAACTTGAGGCCATTTCCCCTTGTCCTATCGCCTGCGACTTGGGAGAAGAGACCGACCCCCGCCTCTCTACAACCTCCTTTCAGGGAGTTGTAGAGAGCGATAAGGTCTCCCCCCAGCCTCCTTTTCTCTAGGCCGAATAACCCCAGCTCCCTCAGCCTCTCCTCATAAGACTTACTCTCCAGACCCCTCACCAGCTTCGTTGCCCTTCTCTGGACCCGCTCCAGCCCCTCAATGTCTTTTTTGTGGTAAGGGGCCCAAAACTGGACACAGCACTCGAGGTGGGGCCTCACCAGTGCCCAGTACAGGGGGACGATCACCTCCCGAGTCCTACTCACCACGCTGTTCCTGATACAGGCCAGGATGCTGTTGGCCTTCTTGGCCACCTGGGCACACTGCTGGCTCATGTTCAGCCGACAGTCGACCAATGCCCCCAGGTCCTTTTCCGCCGGGCAGCTCTCCAGCCACGCTTCCCCAAGCCTGTAGCGCTGCATGGGGTTGTTTATATCCAGGTGTTGGAGCAGGTCCCTCACCACCTCCCTTTGGATTACAGGGGCTTCATTCTGCTCCCCGCCCCTATCTGGTAGCTCAGGGGTCTGGGTACTCAGGGAAGAACCTACTCTACTACTAAAGACTGAGGCAAAGAAGACATTAAGTACCGCAGCCTTCTCCTCATCCTTTGTCACTATATTACCTCCCGCATCCAATAGAGGATGGAGATTCTCCCGAGTCCTCCTCTTGTTACTAATATATTTATAGAAATTCTTTTTATTGTTTTTAACATCCAAGGCCAGGTTAAGTTCTAGTTGGGCTTTGGCCTTTCTAATCTTTTCCCTACATAGCCTTACAACACCTTTGTAATCTTCCTGAGTGGCCTGCCCCTTTTTCCAAAGACCATAAACTCTCCTTTTTTCCCCGAGTTGTGACCATATCTCTTTGTTCAGCCAGGCCGGTCTTTTCCCCCGACGGCTCGCTTTACAGCACACAGGGACGGCCTGCTCCTGCGCTTTTAAGACTTGCTCCTTGAAAAACGTCCAGCCTTCCTGGACTCCTTTGCCCTTCAGGGCTGCCTCCCAGGGGACTCTGTCGAGCAGGCTCTTGAAAAGACCAAAGTCTGCCCTCCAGAAGTCCATGGTGGCAGTCCTGCTGGCTCCCCTCCTTGCTTCCCTGAGAATTGAGAACTCTATCATTTCATGGTCACTGTGCCCAAGACGGCCTCCCAACCGTCACATCCCCCACAAGTCCTTCTCTATTCACAAACAGCAGATCCAGCAGGGCTCCCTCCCTAGTCGGCTCCCTCACCAGCTGTGTCAGGAAGTTATCCCCAACACACTCCAGGAACCTCCTAGACTGTTCCCTCTCAGCTGTATTGTGTGCCCAGCTGATATCTGGTAGGTTGAAGTCTCCCACCAGGACAAAGGCAAGAGATCTTGAGACCTCTCCCAGCTGCTTACAGAATATTTCATCTACCTCTACATCCTGATTGGGCGGTCTGTAACAGACTCCCACCACGATATCAGCCTTGCTGGCCCTCCCCCTGATTCTTACCCATAGGCACTCGACCCTACTATTACCCTCAATTAGTTCTTGACACTCGTAACCCTCCCTAACGTACAGGGCGACCCCACCTCCTCTCCTTCCTTGCCTGTCCCTTCTGAAGAGTTTGTAGCCATCCATTGCAGCACCGCAGTCATGCGAGTCATCCCACCGTGTTTCCGTGATGGCGACTACATCATAGCTTTCCTGCCGCACGATGGCTTCCAGCTCCTCCTGTTTGTTGCCCATGCTGCGTGCATTAGTGTAAAAGCACTTCAGCTGGGCTACCGGTCCCACCACCTTTTTGGTGTAGGAAGGCCTAACTTCTACCTGACCATTCCCAGGCTCAGACATAGTTCCTAATCCATTGATGACCCTTGCGTCTCTGCTGATGGATTCCCCCCCTTCCCCCTTCAAACTTAGTTTAAAGACCTTTTGATGAGGCCTGCCAACTCCTGTGAAAAGACCCTCTTCCCCTTTAGAGACAGGTGTACCCCATCTGTCTCCAGTAGGCCTGGTGTCATGTAGACCTTCCTGTTCTCAAAAAACCCAAAGTTGTGCCTCTGACACCAGGCTCGGAGCCAGGTATTGATCTGCTGGCTCTTCTTGTTACTTTCCTCGTGCTTCCCTGCGACTGGGATGACAGAGGAAAACACTACCTGCGCTCCTGACCCCTTGACCACTTGTCCCAAGGCCCGGAAGTCTCTTTTGATTGCCCTTGGGTTTCTTGTTAATAGCTCGTCTCTGCCTGCCTGAAAAATGAGTAAGGGGTAATAATCTGTGGGGCCTACCAGGGAAGGAAGTTTTCTTTTTATGTCTTTAACCCGGGCCCCAGGGAGGCAGCAGGCCTCCCTGAGAAGCGGGTCAGGTCTGCATATCGGGCCTTCCGGTCCCTTCAGGATGGAGTCGCCTATAACAATGACCCGTCTGTTTTTCTGACCTGAGCATGTTTTAATGCTGGGTTTAGTATGACTTAACCCTGGCGACACCTTTGTAGACAGTGAATTACCCTTCCCGTCATGATTGGGTTCCCTTTGCAGAGCCTCATATTTGTTTTTTAAAGGTACCTGGGGAGGTGGGGGAGTTAATGGGGAGACGCGCCTGCTTCGTCGGGCAGGAACTTGTTCCCACAGCCCCCTATCCTCTAAGTTACCTTCTTCAGCCTGGATAGACGAGGGGAGGGCGGTGGATGTCATCTACCTTGACTTCAGCAAGGCTTTCGACACCGTCTCCCACAGCATCCTCATAGGTAAGCTTAGGAAGTATGGGTTAGATGAATGGACAGTGAGGTGGATTGAAAACTGGCTGAAAGACAGAGCTCAGAGGGTTGTGATTAGTGGCACAGAATCTAGTTGGAGGCCCGTAACAAGTGGTGTTCCCCAGGGGTCAGTACTGGGTCCAGTCCTCTTCAATATATTCATCAATGACCTGGATGAAGCAAGTTTCCTGATGACACAAAACTGGGAGGGGTGGCTGACACACCAGAAGGCTGTGCCAACATACAGCGAGACCTGGACAGGCTGGAGAGTTGGGCAGAGAGGAACCTGATGTACTTCAACAAGGGCAAGTGTAGGGTGCTGCACCTGGGGAGGAATAACCCCCTGCGCCAGGACAGGTTGGGGGCTGACCTGCTGGAGAGCAGCTCTGAGGAAAAAAACCTGGGAGTCCTGGTGGACAACAGGATGACCATGAGCCAGCAATGTGCCCTTGTGGCCAAGAAGGCCAACGGCATCCTGGCCTGCATCAGGAATAGCGTGGCCAGCAGGACTAGGGAAGTGATGGTGCCTCTGTACTCGGCATTGGTGAGGCCTCACCTCAAGTACTATGTTCAGTTCTGGGCCCCTCACTCCAGGAAGGACATTGAAGTGCTGGAGCGTGTCCAGAGGAGAGCCACCAAGCTGGTGAGGGGTCTAGAGAACAAGTCATATGAGGAGAGGCTGAGGGAACTGGGCATGTTTAGTTTGGAGAAGAGGAGGCTGAGGGGAGACCTCATTGCCCTCTACAACTCCCTGAAAGGAGATTGTAGAGAGGTGGGTGTCGGCCTCTTCTCCCAAGGGAATAATGACAGGAGCAGAGGAAATGGTCTGAAGTTGGGGCAGGGGAGGTTTAGATTAGATATTAGGAAGAATGACTTTCCTGAGAGGGTGGTCAGGCACTGGAACAGCCTGCCCAGGGAGGTGGTGGAGTCACCATCCCTAGAGGTATTTAATAAACGTGTAGACATGGCGCTTCAGGGCATGCTCTAGTGCCCAATGTTGATGGGGTTTTGGGGTTTTTTTTTGTGTGTATGGTTGGACTCTGTGATCTCAGAGGTCCTTTCCAACCATGAAGATTCTTTGTTTTAGTTATCAGAGGTCCATCACCTCTTTCCAATTCGACTGTAAAAAAATTTTTTAGGAATGGTGTCAAGGAGTATTATTCATTTAGATCAGGCAGATGGAACTGTACAGGAGGGTTTCAAAGAAATAAGGATATTTTTTTCTAAATGGCTGTTAGGCAAGATTTATTTGGTCTTTTTTCAAAAAAGCAGTGTGAAGCACTGTAGAGAGAAATCCATCTAGCGTCTTCCCTCTCCGTGTGTGGGGCTGGAGTTTCTTACAGAGAGGTAGTGGCAGAGGACCTGAGCAGACGGCCAAAAATGGAGAGGACTCGCGAGCATCAGGCTGCTCTTTCCAGAAATTCCAGGCTGCACTGCTCCTCATGTGTAGCCAAACGCGCACAACCCTATAGGAGCTTGGGGCTGGGGACTACCCTTGTGGACCAGGCCGGAGAGGGCTGGGACCACTGGCCTCTTCACAAATTGTCTCCACACTCTCCAGGCAATCTCTGTAGGCTCTGAGGGACACTCTCGTATTGCACGGATATGGCTTGGTCCTATCTGCCCCCTCGAGCACAGTAATCAGCTCCCTCCCCACCTCGTGCACTCGAATCAAGAGCTTGCAAAGGTTAGGGTTTGGGATTGTGTTAAGAATAAAGACGAGAGAGACTTTCGGAATTGTTTCAGTCAAATGTGTCCTCTGAAGCATTTCTTCCCAAATATCAATCCCAAATTTCTTCCGTTATTTTTTCAGGTTATCTCCATGCTGAAATCTCCGTCCATTTCAGTTTCAAATGTTATTGAGACTTATGTGAATCATTTGGTTTTTTTGTGCTAGTGACTCTGCAAATTTCCAATACAAATACATTATGTAGATCAGCAGTTATGTATAAAAATATTTTATTGCTTGAAAGAATAGAAACATTATTTTTTGTCGTGACATGATGGCTGAATTATAGATTGCTCCTCCCATTGATTTCTTCCTGCCCGGAGAGAAGGAAATGTTCGAAGTTCATGAAAATGCTCTTTTGTACGAATTAGGAATCTGAGATAAAAATTATATATTAATATTTTCTTTCTTTCTTTTTTCTTTCTTCCTTCTTTCCCTCCTTCTTTGTTCTCTCTTTCTTCCTTTCTTTCTCTTTCTTTCTTTTTGTCTCCCCCTTTTTATTTTCCCTTCTCTTTCTCTCTGATCGGATTTACCAGAAGTATTTCTTTGCCATGGAATTAGTTCATGTATATTTTTATATTTTATATTTCTGTTTTCACTTTACAATTTCCGTGAGCTTTACTAGACAATAATGAGATAAACATCTGCATATGCAAAGAGAAAAAGTTGCATGTGCTTCTTTTCTGCATGTTAATCAGAGAAAACAACAAAAGAACAGCTTCTGGGAGGGGAATACAACATAAACATGCAAAAGGTATTGTAAACCCGTAAGAGGTAAAGGAGAGTACAGTGAAAATTCCTGCATTATGTAAGGAAGAAGGGCAATGAAGCAGGAAAAAATGTCAAGAAAAATGATCAAGAACAGAAATAATAAGTTAAATTCCAGTCCAGCTGTATGTTTCCTAACCCTCTTTAAAAGATTAGGGATGAGACAACTTGGTCTGGCTAAACAAACTGAGAAGATACACCTGCTAAAATTGTGTATCTTATCTGTGTAATCAGATGTGTGTTTATCCATCTAATAATTTTTATGGACGATCTAAAGCATCCCAACACTCTAATCATGCAACAAAGAGGTAATTCTCATGAGTCTCTCTTTTCTGTACCGAGAACAAAACCCCCTGAATAGCCAGCAACAGTCCCATCCAGGCAGTAATAATTTGGTTCGATTTTGTTTGTGTTTGTATGTTTTTTTAACTTTTTTCGTGGAAGAGACATGGTTTAGTGTGAGACAACCAGATGGGGAGGGAGAGAAATCCCATTGTCTCTTTGCCAGAAGATCTCATTTTGCCCTGGAAAAGATGACCTAATGTAGCAAGGGTCCACCCAGGAAAGTAAAAGGGACGCGGCTGGGGCTGGAGAAAGAAGCTGTTTTGAATGAACACTAATTACATATTGAGTTTTACCCACTTCTGCCAAGCTACGTGGCAGATCTTGAAAGAGCATGCACATAAATAGAAAATTTATGCAAGGATCTAGGCTGAAAACACAGCATTATTTTTTTTTCACTGTGATTGGGCCACGGGTTCCGTTCAAAAAGGAAGGATCCTTTGTAAGTGCCACGCTCTTATTTCTTAGCCCAGGCTATGAGAAACATAAAAGAATTCTTGAAGACCTTTTTCCTCTTCCCCATCTTCCATATATATTCTGGGCATAAAGAAACTGTGAATTCAACTCTGTGAATGAAAAACGATTATACAATGCGAGAAAAAAAGTACATGATAGCTTCAGAGCTGTGAGGGGAAAACCTGTTATCTGGCAGATACGAATCATGTGATATAGTATGAAAATCTCGGTGCTAGCTAAATAAAAAAAAAGTAATTTGTAGCCGTGATGTCTCATAAGACAAAATTTAATTTCATGGTAAAAGCAAGAACTGCAAGTCATGATAGTTCAGTGTTAATAATTACTTCACTGGCCACTGTAAAAATTAATGGTTTTGGATCCGGAAAGAGGGATAATCACATATGTTCCCACAAAAATTATTGCAAATCTCTTGATCCTTTTGCTTAGATGTAATGTGCTGCTTATATTCTGCACAATGTTTTCTTAATGTAACATTTTGCAGTGGTTATATTTATGCTTGACCCTGTGTAAGTCTCTTGCATCCATAAGTATATTTCCATCAAAAGCTAATTTATATTATTAGAAAATATCACCATCTTTTTTTAATTTGATGCAATAAGTATTCATTGAACATTTGTCACTTCTTGTTTTCACCCTAAATATCCAGTGTTGTTTTTTAAAAGATAGGAAAATCAGAAGAGATGCTCAGAGTATACGTTTTTCTGAAAGCCAACTTAAAACTTTTTAGGACTCAGGAGAAGTAGGTTAGAAACAAAGCATCACGCTGAACAAGAGAACTGCTATGTATAGTCAGATATTGCCTCTGTACAGCATAAGCTTTCACTCGTATTTGAAAGTAACCCCTCCCCCAGTTTGTTTTTTGCATTTTGGAATCAAAATAAGAGACTCTCTTCCTCATTCAAAAAGTCAGTTAAGTGCTAGGACGAAAAAAAAACGACACAATACTTAGGGGAGCCTGGTCTTTGGCATTCGTCATTGACATGACTTTTCTTTTGGGAGGCGTGTTTGGGAAGAGGCTGTGTGGATAATTGATGCAGATATATTTTTTTACTTTGTTTAAGAGAATGACTAAGCTATGTAGTCAAGAAAATATTTTGTTTTTAAATAACGAGATAGCAAGCAGAAATTCTTATCTTTGTTCTATTAAAAAACACAGCTTCCCATATACATATGTCCAGTTTGTGTGTCTCAGCATCAGGTTTTTCTCCTGAGCCAGTCAACGATGGACACTTGTGCCGTTCTTTCTCTTCAGCACATCTCTCATTGTCCTACTCTAAATTATGATGGATTTTAAGAATATAGATACTGAGAAGGGAAGTGTCTTCAGTTTCTCCATTTGCTCATTGCATCTCTGTATTACGTCCTTCTCCTAAAGTTGCCTAATAGTAAGTCAACTTTCAACTCTCATATTGGAGATAAGGAAAGGGTTCTAATGTTACTATCTCAATTGATGGGGACAGGCCTTTGGTACCCAATCTTTTCAGTTTACCAGCAATGACGTAGTACTTGAAAAACTTGAAATAATTTCTTGAGGTGAATACAGGATCTCTGCTCAGGGGTGACTTCTCAGAATAAACATCGGCAACATGATGCTAAAACCGATCTCTATCAATTGGGACTCATTGCTTTTTCAGTAACTCGATTTCAGTTTGACTTCCTCTCCCTCTCTCTCCCCTACAGCATTTTCATTCCCGTCTTCTCTGCAGGCTGCTAAGGTTGAAGTGGATCTGGACTAGCAACATAAGGGTGAATTATTCATAGCTCGATGGGCCCTTGACTCCTCATGCCGTCAAGGAAGAGATGCTACATATAGATGGGCTAGTGACCGAAGGCCGGAATTGACCATGGACATTATTGCACAGCTTATGCATGAATGGGAGACGTGCTGCAATCAAGTAAGACAAGAATTTAAAACTTCTTATTTATGGAGGACAATGGCTGAAATAACAGTATGAGGAGGCCTGGCAGACTGATAATATCACGCTCCCACAAACCTGCCAAGGCAAAATCTATGTGGTCACAATGGTGGAAGAAAACACTGGATGGCTGGAAACATATCCTCTGCCCCATGCCACCGCACGGAACACCATCCTGGGCCTTGAGAAACAAGTCCTGTGGCGACATGGCACTCCAGAGACAATTGATTCCGACAACAGGACTCATTTCCAAAACAGCCTCATAGATACCTGGGCCAAAAATCATGGCATTGAGTTGGCCTATCACATCTCCCATCACGCACCAGGCTCTGGGAATATAGAAGGGTAAAATGGACTGTTAAAAACTGCAATGAGAGCTATGGGTGAAGAAACCTTAAAATATAGGAATACACATATAACAGAAGCCACTGTCATGGCTTGAGAGACACAGGACTAACTTTTCTTCTAATGCTGGGGAAAATTGCACTTTTAGAAGACTCTAGTGTCTGAATTTGTGAAAATATTTACTTTATAGCCAGCCAGGCTCTGTGGGATTCAAGGTTAGTGTTTTCGAGCCTTGCCAGGTGCAGGGACAAGGAGGAGCAAGGCCTGGGCATTTGACCCAGGCTGGCCAACAGGAGTATTTCATACCATGAAAGTCACATCCAATATAAATTAGAAAAGTTTGCTGCGTAGATGGCTTATTCCCTGATGGCAGTGGTCCAGACAACTCCTTGCCTTAGTGCCGGAGCCCTGAGGCCTTCCCTTCCTCCTGAAGCAAATATGTTCGCTATGTCTAACATTTGCTGTCCCTGCTGGGAGTTCAGAGATCCTGCTGATAGAAAAGGCTGAGTATAATTCCTGTATATCTTTTATCATTATTGGGATTAATACTGGTTCTTTAGTATTATTGTTAAATATATAGTCTTAGTCTATTAAATTTATTTATATTTAAACCCTTGTGTTTCTTTGTGTTCCCCGATTCCCCTTTCCGGGTGGGGAGGGGTCATCGGGTGATAGAATAATTGTCTAACAAAAACAGATTGTTATGGGTCCTATAAAACCATAACAGCAATATCGTTAGTAAATACTAGGGGATATACCAATAAATCTAGCCCTGCCCACTCAAAACTTTTACGTATTCTGAAGGGTATAAGTCCCCGTAGTGCACATGAATATGTTTGGGAAGATAGTATATATTATTCCTGCCTCTGGTAAAGGGAAACCCGTCCATGGCTTTGCTAAATAGCCCTGCCACTGTATATCATCATTACTGCAATTTCTATATGCCATATCAGTGGTAGTTCAGTAAGAATCACCCAAAATAATGACAGAGGGACTTTGATGAAACAAAGTAAATTGCAGAGGTGATGGAATTAGAACTGGCTTCAGGAATTTCCTCAAAACCGACATCGTCAACCTGCATACCGTGGCACCATATACACCAGCCTCAAGATACGAATATTTTGTGCAACATTCCAGGACCATCTCCTGCCCTGAGAGACTGTTATGACATATAGAGCCCAAAGTCATGGATTAAATGAACAAAATGAACTTTTTAGATGGATGGATTTCATGCCCATTCTCTCTGCAGTCTCCCTTTCTTGCTTCAAGGAGGAAAGGAGTCAGAGAAAATTATTAGCGTCAGTTTTCTCTTTGGTCTCAGTTCAGGGAGATTTTTTTTTTTTTTCTCTTTTCAATGGCAGTCAAATTCTCATCTCTGTTACCACGTAGTCTTCAACATCCTTTTGTGGTCTGTCCTCAATAGATATGCCCTGCGAGGAACAATAACTTTTGCTGTTTACTGGTGGTAAGGGCTTTTTGATGTTTCCACTCTTGATGATAGCTAAGACCACAGTAAGATCTAAAGTCCAGTAAAGACATATCAAGGTAAAATGCCTGGATTTTAGATAGTATGCAGAGGAAGTCATCTGATTTGGATAGAATTCAAAATACATGTAATGATAATTTTACTGAACAAGCAAGTAGAAAATACTAGGTATTGCTCTGCAATTTTGGCCCTGGAGCCGGAGCTGGCACCTTCTTGTTGTCTAGAGCCCAAAAGCTCCTCTTCAGGACAAAATCCTGCATTATTCCATAGAATTATATAATCTTAAATTGGTTTGGGTTGGAAGGGACCTTAAAGATCATCCAGTCCCATGGGCAGGGACACCTCCCACCAGACCAGGTTGCTCAAAGCCCCCTCCAACTTGGCCTTGAACACCTCCAGGGATGGGGCAGCCACAGCTTCTCTGGGCAACCTGGGCCAGGGTCTCACCACCATCACAGCAAAGAATTTCATTCTAATCTTTAATCGAAATCTCCCCTCTTTCAGTTTAAAACCGTTGCCCCTTTTCCTATCGCTACACTGCCAGATTGTAGAACTTGACTTTCATCCTGTTTTATCATAATTTAATGGTCAGGGAGTGAGAAGAACATAGTTAAACCCTCAGTCCATTGCCCTAAGTGCCAGGAAACAGCACTTTCTGGCACAAATCTTCAGCTCCTCCTGCAAGGGCTGCAGATCTGTGCAGCAGAGTACGCAACAGTCTCAGGGAGGCTGAGCAAAGAAGGAACAGTACCAATATCATGTGGATTTAATAGCAGTGAAAGTGTAACAGTTGGATCAGTTTTAACGGGCGAAAAAAGGGAGAATTTGAACATCTGCCTAATGGAGCCAACAGAAGTGCTATTGGAGAGAGGGAGACACAGCTGCCGATTGAGCTGGGATTAAGGCAGTTTTCCCTATCTGATTAGCCGCTGCCCCTCTCCTGTCAGCAGCGGAGCCGGAGCCCCATACACTGCCGTGCCGGGAGCAGGCATTCCTCTACCTCCCTGATCCAAATCCAGACTACGCTCCATATCACTGCATGGCTGGCTCTGCTTGAAAGCAGCTCCAAGGCATTGCCAGAAGGACTTGAACTTCTGGATTTACTTTCCCTCTACCCCTCAGCAGACGCAACTCAGCCCTTCCACACAATGCCTCCGGAGAGGCACAGCCCCAGGACAATGTTGCTGGTTGATCTGCTCATGTTTAGTACTCATCGACATACCGCAATGATTGTCCAATCTGCTCCCAGAGAAACCTTTATTCTCTGCCAATTTGTTTTTTCAATTACACTTTACACCTCATAAGATAGGGATAAGAGTGTTTCAACAAACAGAAAAGTTAACAGAAAGTGCAGGATTGAGATAAAAGAAAAATGGGGAATTAACTGAAAATGAAAATGTTAGGCAATTGAAAAACCTCAAAAGTTAAACTTTTATGTAATAGGCGCATCGAGAAGTCTGTACCTTCCAAGTACCTGGGCCAATGGGGAAAGGAAAAGGGTTATATGCGGCTGGGGAATAGGATAAAATGGAAACTGCATCCTCCGGCAAATTGAGAGAACACACAGGGATATACCCCATTGGACTCTCCCTTTATTCGAATAAAGTCTTTGCAGGACTCCTCTGTCTCCTTTGTGAACACCGACCTCGGGCAATGGGTTTTTCTACACATTCTTCACATATAGCATTTTAGGAAATAATATTCTTCCATAAAATTATTTGCCTCCTTAGTCCTATTCCACAGCATATAACACCGTACATCAAAGTCCTATTGTTCCCTATTCCCCATTGTACAAATCATTTAAACTAGTATTAAAAAAACCACCATAGTCTGGATAATTTTAGACATCACATCCTTTCCTCTTAAAGTGGAACAAAAAGCATCAATGGGTTTTCACTCCTACCGGAGTGGAGGCAGCTGGCTGTGCTTCTCCAGGCAGAACCCACACAGTGCCATGTTCCTCCTTGCCAGCTGTGTGGGCAGCTGCTGGGGCCGCCATGCCGGATTTTCCTCTGTGCTTTGATCGCTTGGCAGATAGGTCTATATGCTCTTTTTATTCCACTATTTGACTAAATGGGGAAAGGATGACTTCAGATGTGACATCATACTTAGCAATAGGACAAAACCATTCACTTGAAACTGTATGAGTTGTGCAAAAGGAAGGATCTGTTTGTAAATAAATTGTGTTTTAAGAATTCCTAATTTTTAGCAGCAGAGTTAGGCGCTCTTGAGTGAGATCTCAAACATCAACCTGCAGCGGTGTGTCCTCTCGCACTCTCCCGTCCCGCCCCCCCCCCCCCCCCCCGCATGTAATTCACTCGTCGGCAAATGGAAAAAAGTTTCCATTGTCTCAGCTCTGCAGATAACTGCTTGGCCAGCTATAGTAGAAAATTATGTCATTCAGTTTTGTGTTGATTTTTATTCCCATAAATTTGTCTCACACATTTGAAAATTTTCTCTGTTTCTAACAAAGGCCCTAGCATTTGGGAGTTTGTCCCTTTTAATCAGGTATATTTTTTAATATTGCTACATTTTTGTTCTCTAAAATTGTTCTTTGTTCAGTGCTAGTGTTATTAATTGACTATAGAAATGGCAGGGCTTGCTTTGTTATTTCCTGTGAATATTTATATTCTGATTGCTTGTCTTTCAAATGTATTCAGTGGTTGACTGCCTGTTGTGCTTTGAAAATTCAGGAGACTTGATTTCAGCTTAACTCCTTTAACAAACAAAATGCCCTGAGTCCCATCCCAACACTATTCCCTGAATTTGAGCGCTAGATATCACAAAATTAGCAACAGAAACTAAGGAGCCATCACACCACCAGAGATAATTATTCCGGATAGTGTAATGCATTCAAGCATAATCCTGCACACCCATCGAATCAGGAAAAATAAACTGTAAGTTTTGGGGAGAAAAATCGGGCATCTTCCAATGATACAGGTGGACTATAGGAGATCCCCCCGCCCCAGGACACCGTAAAGATTAATTTCCCAGGGATTAAGCATCCTTACATGAGAGGGAGGGTAAGTGATTAAGAAATACACGTATGGTTCTTGACATGCATTAAGATCATGATTAGTGCACTCTTTTAAGCTACTAATATCTAGTGCATTTGTGGTTTGTGTTTTTACTTTTCGGGATCACTTCTAGTTTTTTATAGTGTATTTTGAGAATGGCTTTTAAATTGTAATAATGTATTTGCCATTGTACCCATAGAACCTGCAATATTGGCTGTCCTGTTTCTGGCGGGGATAGGGTTAATTCTCCCCAGGACCTAGCAGAGACACAGCTATCCCATGCCTTGTGAGCCATGCCCATGGTGTAGCCGGAGCTAGCCGAGGAAGGGGAGGGACAGGAAGTCGGGGAGGGGAGGAGGAAGTCATCCCCCAGGGGAGCGGAGCGGTCGGGGGGCATACCGGGTGCGATCGGCAAGCGGTGGTATCGTACTCGTGGCTGCGTATTCCTCTGTCGGTGCTATTATTGTTGTTGTTTCTTGCTCTCCTTGCTTTTCTGTTAAATTGCCTTTATCTCAACCCACGAGTTTTTTGCCTTTTTCTTCCCATTCTCCCCTCCCGGCCGCGCTGGCGGGGGGGGGCCGATCTGAGCGAGCGGCTTCCACGTGGTCCTTTGTTGCCGTCTGAGGCCAAACCATGACAGGACAGTAGCGTATTGGACCTGTGAGTGAAGTTCAAAAATATTCTTAATTTGAACAGCTCAGTGAAATCCTTTTCCCTTCTGTCACAGTTATACGCGAGATATATGTTGATAACCGGCACAGCGTTAAACGTACATAAACAGGGTAAATTTTAGGAAGCTGGCATTCAGTTCATAAAATGAGGGTAACGAGCTAGTAGAACGACTATGCGCATGTATGATTTCTTTGTGTTTATCAAGGAAAGTAGAGCTTTATCCCACACTGGCAGTATGAACAAGCCTTAATCTGAATGTATTTCATTCACAGAGTGAAAGAAAATAGTCTTAGGGCCAATCTGCACCACACAAGGGAGTCAAGTGCAGAGATCTCTGCCCTGCTGCTGATCCAGATAGCTCAGAAACAAAGCCATACCCACTGAGGGGCGGCATCACACTAGGGGAGACCATTAGCTCCACCACCAGGGTTTGGCTGCCTGGTAGAGCTACACAGGCTGCAGGTGATAAGGGAAAAAACACTCAAGTGTTAATAGAGCCATTGCTTTGCTGTGTATCTATAGCCTTTAGCCATTGCTAAGGTGTTTAGGCAAAGAAATGATGTTTTGAAATAATAAAGTAATATCGGCCTCGCTGGAAGATAAGGCAACAATTGGTATTCAAAGAAGGAACCCAGTTTTCTTGAGAGAGCAATCATCTGGCTGAAACCAATCCCGTGGCCTGAAGGAACACATTAACATTAAAGGTGAGAGGTACACAGCGAGGAAGACATGGCCTTCATCCCCGAGACCTCGGCCCATGACAACTGGGAAACACTGCGCATGTGCAGCTGGGAGACGTTAAAGGCGGAGACTATGGAAATGATTTCTCGTAACTCACTGTAATAAAGACCGCCTTTTCGGGGAAATATCATGGATATATAGGCGTCCCTTGAAAATGTAAGATCTGATTGTATAAATCCTAAGCTAATTGCCATGGTGGGTGCGCACGATTGTGGTGGGGTGACGCCCCGTGCTGCCCAGCGCCGAAAAAACATACCTACTTTACAACCTCACAGGTTGTGGAGTCTGCTTCCCTCACGTCACCACTATTCCCCCAAATCCATGGCAATAATTCAATTGAATAATCTCACTGAATAGCCAGTACTGTGAAGACACAGCTAACAAGATTCACTGCCACTTTTCTAAAATCTAGGGGAATAAGCAGTTGTTTTACTTGCCGTGTGCAGGAGGGAAAGCAAGAAGTAAGAAAGAAATATGACTGTGAGTAGAATAAATAGATGTAGGCTTTCAGATACAGGACTGAAGAAGAGAAAATAAAGTTGAGGAAATTAAACTGATTTATGTTTCTAATGTGTATGAGGCAGTCACAACTTACAGTCATGTGTATGAACACAGTTGCAGCAACGAAATACTTATTTTGTAGAATTCCTTTCCTCAAAAAAATAAACAATTTACATTTTTTCTCTTCTGACTTTTTGTTTTAGACTTTATTTTACAGGACTTAATTTCTAGTTCAATGTAGTTTTCAAACTTCAGATTTATGGCTCAATACCTCACAACAAATTTTGTGAAGGCTTAGTCATGAAATGTAAACATTACTTCTTTTTGAGGACTGAGGAAAACCATACCTCCTCATTAATTATGTGATATCAAAAAGGCTAAGGAGATTTTTGATCTTCCTTTTCAAGAACATCTTCTTCAGTCAGAAAAATGAAATGCCATCATGCTGACATAATAAATATTATGTCATGGTTCACACAGAAAACTAAATCAAAGTTGTGAGAAAAATTAGTAATTTTTTTTCCACAGATATTTGGATGAGTTGTATAAATTAAACAGTACAACATGACAGTTTAGGGGTGGTAAGTAAGCCATTCAGTGGATAATATCCATAGTAAAAAAAGGTTTAACCTTCTGTCCTGTTCCGCGGGGATAGGGTTAATTTTCCCGGGGGAATATTTTCCAGGGGCGGGGGAGGGACAGGAAGTCGCCGCTGGGGAGTGGGCTTGGGCGTCCCGGTAGTACCGTAATCCTGTTTGTACATTCCTCTGTGTCAGTGTTACCGGAGTCATTTTCTTGTTCCCTTTGCTGTTCAGAATTTTTGCTTCTATCTCAAAAGAAGAGTTTTATATTTTTCTTCAGAGTCTCGCCCCATGACTGTGGGGGGTGAGAGAAGAGAGCATGGATCGTTTTTTGCCGTCTGAGGCTAAACGACAAGCAGTCCTTTTTGGCACCCAATATGGGGCTCTAAGGTTTGAGATAACGACATTTCCGACCAGAGCTTGATAAAATGAACTTCTTATACGCTTTTATTATATTAAATAAATATTGTCTTGTCACCTTGTTGGTTTGGTTTTTCTCGTGGCTCTGCTATGTAAATACTTACATGGTCTCCGTACTCCCCACGACGCTGTTTATCACCTCTGAGAGAGGGATCAGTATCATAATTTTGCTGTTCTGTGTAATGTCTTTTTATTGTATGATATCATCACTCTTCAGACGGCTATGTTGGTGTGTTTATGATGCATTTTTGTCCTGCCTTTACCTCGGGTGCCATCTCTCGGAATTTATTAACAATCGCACCCAGTCTTTGGGGTAAACGGGGGAGGAGGTTACTTTCACCATCCTTTCCTCCTTCAGGGCAGATATGACAGCTTTTGATAAATTTGAATATCTTTGGGATGTTCAAACCATCATGATCCTCTTGTTATGTCACCTGAAATAGTTCCAGGTCTTGTTTAGGGTTAAACAACTATATAAGACTACCACCCAGAGATCTGCTCTGCGGTTGGATAGTCACGGGTGTCATGGTATGTGGGAGAATAGGGGGCAGCTATCTAGAAAGCATCTCACTTCCAATGGTTTGGGGTTTCACCACCGAAGAACTACAGGAGCCTGAAAAAGTGATAGAATATTTGAAAGGAAAATGTGGTGACTACTGCAGATAGGCACAACCAAACACACAATGCTGGACCCTGGCCACTATCTACCAGACAGTGCTCAATATAATGCAGCACCATCAGGGGGAAGAGAAGGAAAAAAAAGGCCAACAGACATTGCAGCTACACCAACCGCAGTGACAGGCAGTGTTGTTACTCCAATCCTGGTGGCAGGTACTGCAGCTTAACCAGATAGCAAATCCGTGCCTGTATCAGTTGACCCTATATAAAAGAAAAAATACACCAAGAAATCATTTCGTTTAGTAAGGGATGACAACGAACCTGGGCTATCACGCGAATAGGAAGAAGAGGCAGAACAAGAGATAATCACCCAGTCCCTAACCCTGAGCGAGCTGTGGGATAAACGAAAAGATTTCAGCTGACTTCCAGGTGAGCACATTGTCACCTGGCTGCTCCAATGCTTGAACAACGGAGGCTGTAGCTTGGAATTGGAGGGTAGGGAAACCAAGCAGTTGGGATCCCTGTCTAGAGACGGGGGGCACTGACAAGGTGATTGGGAGAAAGGCACAAGCCCTCAGCCTCTGGAGGCGACTCCTGTCAAGCGTGAGGGAAATGTATCCCTTCAGTGAAGATGTTGTATGTCATCCGAGCAAGTGGACCACCATGGAAAGAGGTATTCCGTACCTGAGAGAATTAGCCGTGCAGGAGAAGATTTATTATGACATGGACAATACACACTTACTCACAGAGCTTGATGAGATCCAATGTAAAAAGCCCATTTGGCGGAAGTTTTTACGGAGCGACCCATCGTCATATGCTACTCTGGTAGTAATGGAATGGAAAAGTGAAGAGGGACCAAAGGTGGATGAGGTGGCTGGATGATTCTGGTGTATGAAGAAAGTCTCTCTTCCCCCCTCATCTCAGCTGTGGAGAAACTGTCCCGGAAGGTCCAGCAACTTGAAGAGAATATGTCTTTCTCTCCACCTGTACACGCCAGTATCTCAGCTATTAGTAGCAGGAGTTTCTCCACTCAAGAGAGAATACAGAGAATTCAGACCACAAGGCACCCTATGGTTCTACCTGCGTGACCACGGAGAGGACATGAGGAAGTGGGATGGACAACCTACTTTGATCCTACGGGCACGGATACAGAAAGAAAGGCAGCAAGGAAAAAAAACCACGAAAGGGGATCCCTCCAGGAATAATGCTGTCCCAGTTTCCAGTGGGCAGCTCCCCAGACAGAGTAGAAAGCCTGATCTTACTTCTTTTCCTCTTGAGGGAACTTCCAAATCTTTTCTGCAAGTGAGTAACGGGTACTATGACCAGTATTAGAGGGGCCCTGCCTCCAGCCAGGTGGGGGAAGGGACAACAGCTTTTATTGGACTCTGTGGATTCGATGGCCTGGCACATCAGACCTGCAGGTGTATAAGGCTCTAGTGGACACAGGCGCACAGTGTACCCTAATACCATCAAGCTATAGAGGGGCAGAACCCATTTGTATTTCTGGAGTGACGGGGGATCCCAAGAGTTGACTGTACTGGAGGCTGAAGTGAGTCTAACTGGGAATGAGTGGCAAAAGCATCCCATTGTGACTGGCCCAGAGGCTCCATGCATCCTTGGTATAGATTATCTCAGGAGAGGGTATTTTAAGGACCCAAAAGGGTACCGGTGGGCTTTTGGCATAGCTGCCTTGGAGGCGGAAGAAGGTAAACAGTTGTCTACCTTGCCTGGCCTCTCGGAGGACCCTTGTGTTTTGGGGTTGTTTAGAGTTGAAGAACAAAATATGCCAATCAGTAACACAATGGTGCAAGGGACCTGCACAGGAGATCTGATTTTTAGGAATAAAATGGCAAGATGGACACCAACAGATCAGAAAGATATGATAAACAAAAGAGCAGCTATGCCTCCACCAACTAGTAAAAAGGAAACACAAGTTTTCATAGGTTTTTGGAAAAATGCATATTCCAGATTACATTCTGATTGTGAACTCTATATATCAAGTGAAGAAGCATGATTTAAATGGGATCTTGAACAGCGACAATCTTTTGAACAAATTAAACAGGAAATAGTCCATGCAGTAGCTCTGGGGCCAGTCCGGGCAGGACAAGATGTTAAAAACGTGCTCTACATCACAGCTAGGGAGAGCGGCCCTACTTGGATCCTCTGGCAGAAAGCACCAGCGGATTCATGATTTCGACAACTGGGCTTTTGGAGTCGAGGCTACAGAGGATCTGAAGCCCGCTATACTCCAACAGAAAAGGAGATACTGGCAGCATATGAAGGAGTTCGAGCTGCTTTGGACAGAAGGACAGATCCTCTTAGCAGTTCTACTGCTGGTGCTGGGTTGGATGTTCAAAGAAAGGGTCCCTGCCACACATCATGCAACGAATGCTACATGGAGTAAGTGGATTGCACTGATCACGCAGCGAACTCGAATGGGAAACCCCAGTCGCCCAGGAATTCTAGAGGTGATTATGGACTGGCCAGAAGGCAAGGATTTTGGAATGTCACCGGAGGAGGAGGTGATGCGTGCGGAAGAGGCTCCACCGTATAATGAACTACCAGAAAATGAGAAGAGATATGCCCTGTTCACTGATGGGTCCTGCCGGATTGTGGGAAAGCATAGAAAGTGGAAGGCTGCCGTGCCACTGAGGAGTATCAGAACAACCAGCAAGTGGATCAGGCTGCTAAGATTGAAGTGGCCGAGGTGGATCTGGACTGGCAACATAAAAGTGAATTGTTCTTAGCTCGATGGGCCCATGACTCCTCAGGCCATCAAGGAAGAGACACTACATATAGATGGGCTCCTGACCGAGGGGTGGATTTGACCATGGACACTGTTGCACAGGTCGTCCATGAATGTGAGACGTGCTGCAGTCAAGCAAGCCAAGCGATTAAAGCCTCTTTGGTATGGAGGACGATGGCTGAAATACAAATATGGGGCGGCCTGGCAGATCGATTATATTACACTCCCACAAACCCGTCAAGGCAAGCGCCATGTGCTCACAATGGTGGAAGCAACCACTGGATGGCTGGAAACATATCCTGTGCCCCATGTCACCCCCCGGAACACTGTCCTGAGCATTGAAAAGTAAGTCCTGTGGCGGGACTGCACCCCAGAGAGAATTGGGTCAGACAATGATAGCCATGTCTGAAATAACCTGGATCAAAGAGCATGGCCTGATTATCTCACATCCCCATCACGCAACTATCATCAGGGAAAATAGAAAAAAATATATGTCTGGTTAAAAACTATACCGAGAGCAAATGGTGGTGGTACTTACATAAAATATTGTGTTACACAATTAGCAAAAGCTGCCAGTTAAGTTAAAACCACTGTATCAACCAACTGACCTGGACATGAAAAATCAAATCTTCCATGTACTGTAGAAGTGGATAAAGCCATAGAATCATAGAATGCAATTCCCAGGGAGAATGAGAACAAGCAAGAGTTTTCCTTGCTGGCACATTGGGTGTCGGAGAAATCACTGGAAGTCTGATATATTTGAGCTCGACCCTGGGAAAAGTGAAAAAATATGATTTTACATATATAGTCGCCAGGAAAGCCTAGAAACTCAACTCTGTCAGGTGATGCAAGCTGTTCGCAGACATCTTGAAAACAAGGAAAATTTTTTCCTGCTGGCAATTATGGTCTGGGAGTAATCTCCAAACATTTTGTATTTTTGAGCCCAGACCTGGGAAAAATTAAAAAAGTTTATTTTGAGGATGAATTCAGCAGGAAAGCCCGAAGCCCGAAGGTTTGTGAGGTGATGGAAGAACTTCTCGTAAAGCTTGATAACAACTAACTGTTTATTCTGCTGGCACTTTGGATGTGGGATTAATCTCTAGACATTTGCTGTTTTTGATGTCAGACCCTGGGGAAATTTAAGAAAAGTTAATTTTCAGTGGAAAGTTAAGAAGCATCCGAGAATGCGAGAGTCAAATAGATTGGTGGAGCCATAACCTGAGAAAATGGCAACAGTTAGATGCTGTACAAGAAGTGGATAGTCCCCTTTCTTCCTTTCACCATGCAGAAGGAAGGGACTTAAGGGACGGGGGATGGAAAGATGTCCCTCCTCGGCGGGGCAAGCGAAATCCCTCCCGCCCCACCTTCTCAGTTGGCCTTGTGCAATAGGTATGGGCTTTTGAACTTCAGGGTCAGGCGAATGGGGATGGAAGGAATATCCATCCAGTGAGTCACCCAGGGCTAGTCTCACCCCCCATACCTTAGGACTTACTCAAGTAGGAAAAAAAAGAAAGGTAATTTTAGTAGGTGACTCCCTTCTAAGGGGAACAGAGGGCCCCATTTGTCGACCAGATCCATCCCACAGGGAAGTAAGCTGCCTCCCTGGGGCCAGGATTAAGGATATATGGAGAAAACTCCCTAACATAGTTCAGACATCAGATTACTACCCATTACTGATATTTCAACTAGGCAGCGATGTAATTACCAGAAGTCTAAGGGCAAATAAGAGGGACTTTAGGGCCCTGAGATGACTTGTTAAGGTTTCAGGAGCACAGGTAGTGTTCTTCTCTCTCCCACCATCTGCAGGGATTGAGGAGAGGATAAACAAGAAGAGATAGCAGGTTAGCTCCTAGCTCCGAGACTGAAGCCACAGGCAGGATTTTTGTTTCTTTGCTCACGTATTTATCTAAAGGACACCAGGCCTGCTGGCAAAAGTGGGGTAAGCCTAACCCGAATGGAAAGAAGGATCCTAGGAACAAGATTTAGAAAAGGTCATCGAAAGGGCTTTAAACTAGTTTTGAAGGGGGATGGGGATGAAGCAAGGATTACTAAAGAGGAACCTAAGAAATGGCAGGAAAATTAGCCAAGCTAAAGTGCATCTACATGAAGGCATGGACCACGGAAAACAAACAGGAGGAGCTGGAAGTTATTTTATAGCAGAAATATTATGATATAATTGCCATCACAGAAAAATAGTGGGAAGACTCACACAACTGGAGTGCTGCGATTGATTTTTAACAGCTTTTCAGAGGGATAGGCAAGGAAGGAGAGGTGGTGTGGTGGCCCACTATATCAGGGACAGATTTGAACACCTAGAACTTAACAATGTGAATGAGTGTCAAATGTTTATGGTTAAGAAGAAAGCGGAACAACAATAAGGCAGACATCATGGTGGGATTTTGTTATAGACACCCAATCAGCATGTAGAGGCTTATGAAATATTCGATAAGCAGCTGGCAGAGATCTCCCGATCTCTCACCCTTGTTCTCATAGGGGAATTCAACTTCCCAGATATCTGCTGGAAAAACAACACAGCAGAGTGGGAACAGTCCCGGAGGTTCCTGGATTGTGTGGAAGACAATATCATAACACAGATGGTGAGGGAGCCAAGCAGGGAAAGTGCCCTACTGGACATACATATTGTAAACAGAGAAGGTCTTGTAGGGGTTGTAAAGGTTGGAAGTCGTCTTGGGCAAGTGATCATGAAATTGATTTTTCAATTATTGGAGAAGCAAATTGGGGAGCCAGAAGAACAGCCACATTGGGCTTCCGAAAGGCAGACTTTGGCCTGTTTAGGACAATGGTTGAGAGTGTCCCTTGGGTGAGAGTCTTGGAGGGCAATTGTGCCCAGGAAACCTGGTCATGCTTCAAGGACGAACTCATAAAAGCACATGAGAAGGCCATCCCCAGGTAGTGAAATTGAGCCGACTGGAAGAACAGATTGTCTAAATTATGAGATTTGGCTGGACCTCAGGAAAAAAAGGAAAGTTTACGGACTTCTGAAAAGGGGGTTGGCAACTTATGAGGAATACCAAGATGTAGTGAAGCTTTGCAGGGGGAAAATTAAAAGGGCAAAATCTCAAGCAGAACTCAACTTGGCCACTGCAGTTAAAGATAATAAGGAGAGATTATTTCAGTATATCAACAGAAAAAGGAAGAATAGGGAAAATGTGTGACCACTGATGAATGAGGTCGGCAGCCTGGATGTGGAAGACAGAGAGAAGGTGGTTTTGCTGAATGCCTTCTTTTCTTCTTTTTTCACTGCTATAGCTCTCCCTCATGAATCCCAGATCCTGGAGGCAAGGGGGAAGGTCTGGAGAGAGGAAGATATTCCCTCAGTAGAGGATGACTGAGTTAGAGAGCATTTGACCAAACTGGACATCCATAAGTCCGTGGGCCATAATGGAATGTAGCCACGAGCGCTGAGACAGCTGGTTGTTGCTGGGCCACTCTAATTCACAAATTAAATATCATGGAGAACTGGAGACCTGACTGAGGATACCAATCTGGGAAGGCTGGCTGACAATCCAGAGGGCTGTGCTGCCATGCAGCGTCACATGGACAGGCTGCAGAGCTGGGCAGAGAAGAATCTAATTAGGTTCAAGAAGGGCATGTGTAGAGTCCTGCACCTGTGGAGGATGAATGCCAGGAACCAATAAAGTTTAGGAGCAGACCTGCTGGAAAGCACTTCTAAGGAGAAAGATCTGGTAGATTGTAAATTGTCCATGTGCCAGTAATGTGCTCTTATCGCCAAGAGGGTGAGGCATGGAGACAGATTCAACAACTCCGGAAGAGTTATGAAGCAGGAATATTTATTGCGGCACTGGGTGCAAGGGTATTGCTCCTCCAAACTTGCACACCGGGTCGTAAAACAAGCATCTATTTATGTTAAAAAGCACACATATTCATTAATGTGGGCTGGGTTATTATAATTAATTCTAAGAAAAGGCGTTACTATTCTAATTATTTCTAGGAACTCATGATCATGTCTCCTCCCCTTGCCGCATGCGTACTGTCGTCCCGTGGTCGTGGCCGGGGTCTTCTGGAGGAAGGCTCATAGCCTTCACCATATACTTTTACCTCTGGACTTAGACTGCTAGGCTGGCTCGTCCCCAAACCGCGAAACTGGTCCCGACCATATGGATACTTGACCCAGATAATTGGGTTCCTCCTTAGCGTGCAGGCTGTTCCTGCTATCTTATACACAAGGCCAGTTCCTTATCTTGGAATGCTGGTCTTCGAGCTCTGTTCTTTGCCAAGCTATACTAAATCTACACCAACTACATTCAAAATTTTTTTCCCTAAATAAGGTCCCCCTTTGTCTTTCACCTTTGCAAATTCTTTTGCTTTATCATGCCATTTCCTTTGAGGGTTTTGGCAAAGTATTGGCCACTTTCAACATTCTTTCTGAGCTTACGCTTTTTCTACTCTTCATATGAGCTCTCAGTTTGTTTGCACATCCACATAAAACATTTTAACATAAAACACACTAATAATCCTAGTACAATAAACATAATTACTGCGACGAAGAGCTGCTTAAGCTATATAAAATTAGGTAACCATGATGTAAGCTTTTCCCAGAGCTCAGTAAAACTTAGAGAAGCACCATCTTGGGCCACTTGGTGTAAGACCTTTGCATGTTCCCAAATTTTCTGGCCTTTGACCAAAGCTATTGTGGGCCAGTTGCCTAGGTCCGTACAGCTAAATTGCCCTAACAATGCTCCCAAAGTGTTGTAAATTATGTAAAGCATGGAGTGGTTTACTAATGCTAATGTATAGGTTACTTGCTTAACATTAAAGCTTTCCATCCGACAGGAGTATGAGGTTTTAAGCATTTCATATGGATTTATGTCTGTCCAGTTGATTACAGGGACTCCAAAAAAGTGGAGAATTAAAGTCATCAGCTTGCCCACATATCCAACACTCACTAACATTGGTATATTTTACAACCCTCTTTACAAGCGATATGTAAGCATTTGCGTTAATGGATGCACCTACTAAGCCACAGCACAGTAAGGCTACAAGAGTCCAAATTACTGTCTTCGGAGACGAAGTTTTAAAGGGCCGGTAGGCATCGATTCCCATCGTGGTTTAGGTTTAGGGGCTTTCTTCACTCCGGTATGATATATCCATGAGGCTTGTTCTTTAATCTTGACTGCCATGTGAGAAGTCAGCAGCACCTGGAATGGACCTTCCTATTTCGGCTTTAAGGGTGAATCTGAAAGAGATCTAACGTACACATAATCTCCCGGTTCGATATTGTGCACAGGCCCATCGAGACCTCGGGCTCTAGTTCCTAAGACCAGCTTCTCTATTTCCCGAAGCTGTTTTTGCAGGCTTATTACATAATCAGTTAATACTTCGTTCCCCATTTCAGTTGATGTTCCCGCCTGCACAATATAGGGTCTCCCATACAGTATTTCAAAAGGACTTAGCCCTTCCTTCGTTCTGGGCTTAGTTCTAACTCTCAGGAGTGCCAGAGGTAATGATTGAGGCCAAGGCAAACTGGCCTCTTGGCCTAGTTTTACAATTTGCAGCTTAATTAGGTGGTTCATCTACTTGACCACTTGATTGTGGATTATATGGGGTATGTAGCTGCCAGTCTATTCCTAAAAGCTTACTAACTTGTTGAACAACCTTTGCAATGAAGTGTGATCCCCGATCTGATGAGATTATCACGGGAACCTCAAATCTTGGTATTATTTCTTGCAACAGTATCTTGGTTACTTCCCTAGCTTTATTAATTCATAGATAATAGATCCATAGATTGGTCCAGGCCGGAAGGGACCTCCAAAGGTCATCTAGTCTGACCTCCCCGCAGTCAGCAGGGACACCCCCAACTAGACCAGGTTGCCCAGGGCCTCGTCGAGCTTCACCTTGAATATCTCAAGGGAAGGGGCCTCAACCACCTCCCTGGGCAACCTGTTCCAGTGCTCCACCACCCTCATGGTAAAGAACTTTTTCCTAATATCCAATCTAAATCTCCCCTTCTCCAACTTAAAGCCATTGCCCCTCGTCCTGTCACTGCAGGCCTTTGGAAACAGACCCTCCCCAGCCTTCCTGTAGGCCCCCCTCAGGTACTGGAAGGCCGCTATGAGGTCTCCCCGGAGCCTCCTTTTCTCCAAGCTAAACAACCCCAGCTCCCTCAGTCTGTCCTCATAGCAGAGGTGCTCCAGCCCCCTGATCATTTTGGTGGCCCTCCTCTGGACCCGCTCCATCAGGACCATGTCCTTTCTATATTGAGGGCTCCAGACCTGCACACAGTACTCCAGGTGAGGTCTCACCAGAGCAAAGTGGCAGAATCACCTCTCTGGATCTGCTGGCAACACTTCTTTTGACGCAGCCCAGGATGCGCTTGGCCTTCTGGGCTGCGAGAGCACATTGCCTGCTCGTGTCCAGCTTCTCGTCCATCAGCACCCCCAAGTCCCTTTCCTCAGGGCTGCTTTCTGATACCTCATCACCTAACTTGTATTGGTGTCTGACATTCTTCCCCAGGTGCAGGACCCTACAGTTTTCCCTATTGAACCTCATGAGGTTCTTCCTTGCCCAGCTCTCCAGCCTGTCCAAGTCTCGCTGGATGGCAGCATGGCCCTCCGGGTTGTCAGCCACCCCTCCCAGTTTGGTATCATCAGCAAACTTGCTGAGGATACACTCTGTCCCCTCGTCCAGGTCACTGATGAATATGTTGAACAGGACTGGACCAAGTATTGACCCCTGGGGGACACCACTGGTTACAGGCCTCCAGCTTGAACCTGTTCCATTAACCATTACCCTTTGGGTCCTGTCACATAGCCAGTTCTCAATCCACCTCACTCTCCCCACATCCAGCCCACACTTCCTTAGTTTTCCAATGAGGATGTTATGGGAGACAGTGTCAAAAGCCTTGCTGAAGTCAAGGTAGATGACATCTGCTGCCCTCTTCTCATCCAGCCAACCAGTTATGGCATCATAGAAAGCTATCAGATTGGTCAAACATGATTTACCCTTGGTAAACCCATGTTGCCCACTTCCAATAACCCCCCACTCTTCAACTTGTTTGGAGATGACATCTAGAATGAGTCTCTCCATTACCTTCCCAGGGATGGAGGTGAGACTAACTGGTCTGTAGTTCCCAGGGTCCTCCTTCTTGCCCTTTTTGAAGACTGGTGTGATGTTGGCCTTCCTCCGGTCTTCTGGCACCTCTCCTGTTCTCCATGACCTTTCAAAGACAATAGAGAGTGGCCCAGCGATAACATCTGCCAGCTCTCTCAGCACTCGCGGGTGTATCCCATCAGGGCCCATGGACTTATGAATGTCCAGTTTGGCCAAGTGGTCCCAAACCTGGTCCTCCTCTACTGGAGGAAAAACTTCCTCTCTCCACACCCTCCCCCTTGCCTCCAAGGCCAGAGGTTCATGAGGGGCAGCCTTAGCAGTGAAGACTGAAGGAAAGAAGGCATTCAGCAACTCTGCTTTCTCCGTGTCTTCCACCACTAGGGTGCCCATCTCAGTCATCAGTGGGCCCACATTATCCCTAATCTTCCTTTTTCTGTTTACATACCAAAAAAACCCCTTTTTCTTATTCTTAACTGTAGTGGCCAAGATGAGTTCAGCTTGAGCCTTGGCCCTTCTAATTTTCCCCCTGCATATCTTCACTGCTTCCTGGTATTTCTCCTTGCTTGCCAGACCCCTTTTCCAAAGATCACAAACCTTCTTTTTGTTCCTGAGCTCCAGCCAAAGCTCTCTATTTAGCCAGGCTGGTCTTCTTCCCTTCCTGCTTGTTTTTTGGGATTTGGGTATGGCTCTTTCCTGCGCTTTTAAGAGTGCCTCCTTGAAGTGCGACCAGCCTTCCTGGGCACCTTTGCCCTTCAGGACTGTCTCCCAAGGGACGCTTTCAACCATGCTCCTGAAGAGGCCAAAGTCTGCCCTTCGGAAGTCCAACGTGGCAGTTTTGCTGGCCCCCCTCCTTGCTTCAGCAAGAATTGAAAATTGTATCATTTCATGATCACTCTGTCCAAGACGACCTCCAATGTTTACATCCCCCACAAGACCTTCTGAATTAACTCTCAGCAGGTCCAGTAGGGCACTTTCCCTAGTCGGTTCCCTCACCAGCTGTGTTAGGAAGTTGTCTTCCATGCACTCCAAGAATCTCCAGGACTGTTGCCTCTCTGCTCTGTTGTATTTCCAGCAGATATCTGGGAAGTTGAAGTCCCCCATGAGTACAAGGGAGAGTCATCGTAAGGTCTCTGCCGGCTGCTTATAGAATCTAGAAGGGTCTGTTCCATGCTCTTCCCAGGCACAGAGTTGAGGCTGAGAGTTCTGTGCTGGCAGAGTCCTCTACTTTCAAATTGTCATTATTTGAAATAAGCTGCAGCCCCAACTAACCCTGGTAGCACTTTCCCCAATGCAAATGATGTTCAGGGATGAGGAACAGGTCTCAAGCTGTGCCCATGAAATCTATAGCAGAGTCGATGCAGTCACATAAGAATGTGGAAAAGGCCTCTGGAGACAAAAATACTGATTACTTTCTTGAGAAAAAAAGACAGCACCCAAAGGAGGTCAAGGAGCAAGTTAAACGAACATTACAGTATCTTCTTGCAAAGATGCAGCCATGGGACTTCCTGCTGCAGGTTTTCTCTGCTTTTTCATCTCCAACCCTGGTTTCAGGAAAGCCCTGATCTGTATTCCCGGGGGAAGGGCTGGTTAGAAGAAACCAGAGCTTCTGCATCTTCTTGGGAGCTGCATCCAGTTCCCAACTTTAACTGGTTGGTTCACTTCTTACCGTGCTGTTCCTGGCAGCATTTCCCCAAGCAATCTCCATCCCAAAAGGGTTGGGAAATGACACGTGTCCCCACAGTTGGATCAGAGCTTGCTCTACTACCCTGAGCCAGGTTGACACCATGTCTGGAGTGGGTTTGACCATGGTTGGAGGGATCTCATAAGGATGTATTCAGCCTCAGGATGCTTTCAGGCAGGGAAAACGACTCCCAAACGTCTCTTGGTGGGAGGTCCCAGCTCAGGACCCTGCCTGGGCACCAGTATCTCAGTGGTGAACATCTCTGCTGTGACAGGAGCACCCTCAGCAGCTGGCATCTCCAGTCCAGATGACAAACGGCTTTGCCAGGCAACCGGTGGGAAATCCATCCTGCCATTTTTGGTAGCTGGGATGGGAACAGGTGCTGTGGCCTTTTCTGGTGTCCGCGTCTCCATCATCAACCAGTGCTTTTTACCTGCTGCCATTTCCCTCCCC